>VXBC01011152.1:402650-424093 GCA_013399945.1 Ploceus nigricollis
AGCACCCAGCTAAGATTCCAACCAAAAGGAAATCCAGCTATGGCTACAGAGCAAAAAACTATTTATTTTCCCCTGGAGTGTCTAGCTTTTATTAAATGTCAACAAATCCAAAAGCAGGCTTTACTAATCTATGCTGCACATGGGAAATAAGTCACAAGTACAAGTCACCGAAGATAATGTTTGCTTCTGTTTAGATAAACAGGTTCCAGGGAACTGAAATCTCACACAAGCATTTAAAACCTACCCCTTATTTTCCCTTAACATTTGTGAGATCTCCCACTGGTGCTGAAGAATGCCAAGATGGATGTGGCGCGGGGGCTGGAAGCAGACCCACATTTGGGATTGTTTACTGCCCTCTGTGAGGAGTTTATCCATTAGTTTCCTTCCTGTTGACTGTCGTGCATGCTATTAACCCAGGATGTTGCATGTTCTTAAACAGAAAATGGAATTACAAGTGGAAGATGCTGCCACCTGCGAGGTCTGCCTCTGTTCTGCCCATGGAATTGCCTTGGGAGAGAGGGCTGCAGATGCAGCTTTGTGCTGGGACCTGCAGGGACCCCCCACCTTCCCACAGAGTGCACGGGTTCCTGCCAACCTCACACCTGTGTTCACACACATTTGGCTGAGACTGGGACATTGGAGTGGAGATAAGCCCTGCAACATGAGAAAATGTTACAAAATAGAGCTCATAGTCCCTGTGCTGCCCCTGGCATGGCCTTTCAGAGGTTCCAGGAGGGCAGCAGGAGTGCAGACCCTGTGGGTCAGGCTAGTCCCACCCTCGGGACACCGAGTGGGGTTTGATTTGGTGAAGAGGTTTTATAAAGCTGAGTTACCCTGTGGAGGGATGGGACAGGGCAAACCATGACTGATACATGGCATTGCAGCTGATATGGCCAGGAGAGACATTCTGAGACAAAGAAAGGGAGAATGGAGCTGTGGAAACCTGTCACCCTCTCAGCAACACCCTTGCTGCAGTGTGGCCTCTTCTTTGCATTGGCTGCCATCACAGGATTTCTCATGGTGTGGTGACTGAGCCAGGTAAAGGCAGGGTTTGGCTTTGGTCTCCAGTCAGGTGACATCCAAAAAATAGATATCAGAAGGCACACACATCTTTCTAAAAAGCCAAATAGAAGTACAAATGACAAGACAGTTTAGGTATGGTGTGATAATTCACTTGTGGCGAATTTTGGGAGGAATTTGTGACAGGACCTCTGAATTGGTTTTGGTGATGTGATTTATTTTTCTTATACTTTAAACTCTAAAACTCTAAACTTTCCTTTAATTAGCTTAACATGTCTCTGCTTTAAACTATAAATCTACATTCTCGCTTCTAGCACCTAAGGTTGGAAGCCTTTTCTAAGATCTCAGATCAAATCCTGTGTTTAATTTTAAGCTTTGGCTTACAGGCCCAAGTTCTGAGAGTTCCTTGCATTTCAGATTCCACCAGTATGGAAGACAAACAACCACCAATAAGGTTGAGTATGTATCAAATCATCTTGGAGAACCTTTTATCTCAGGCACAGTAAGGTGGCAAAACAGCCACTGGAATGAGTTTCCTTTGTTGCAATGCTTCTTTATGATTTTAATTAAGTTTCTTTCCACTCAAGAAGATACAAAGAACAATAAAAGAAAGCTATATGAAAGTTCACAGTATGCAAGATTCATCTTGTATTCACAGGTTTTGTGTAACTCGTTTTAAACTGATGTTTGCTTGTTTAAGAATGCACACCTGCACATTACCACTTGTGGTAAATAAGTTTATTAGCCAAGGAATGTCTGAATTCTTACTGGAAAACCCATATAAATGCAATTATGTTTTCTTTCAAGATCCCATTTTGGTAAAACATGTTATCCCACTTGCATACTCCAGAGGAAAAAAGGCAGTAAATGATGTAGAAACATGCAGGAGAGATGCAGGTGAAAAGATTCACAGGGCTTAAAACTGTCACATGCCTTATGATTCAGTGTGTCTTTCCATGTATAATTTAAGCACTTGGTTTCGTATTATATTCATGTCAGATCAAATGTTCCTCTTGGAGACTAGGACTTTATTAGTGTCTCATTTGTATTTGTTTTTACTTAGAATTAAAACCTAAAGGTGGTGACAGAAGAAATTCTGATGCTTGGCATAGGATTAATACTTGAGAGCCATTCAACTTTGTTAATCATCCATTTGAAGAGAATTTCCTTATGCAAAGAGTTTGCTCCACTTTGGACAAAACAATTTTTTCATCTCTGAACTCTGAAAGAGCAGAAGGGTGGAAAGAAAGTGAGGGGAGGCAAAGGAGCAAAGGGAGACGGAGCAAAGTGTGAAGCTTTGATCCTTTCACAGAGAGGCTGAGGCAGTTCAAAATGAAAGAATCTCTCACCATTTAAAAAAAAAAAAAAAGAAGAAGGAAGAGAAACAGAGAGAGCAGTATGACAGGAGACAGAAAGTGAAGCAGGAAGAAAAGCCTCAAAGTAAAGGAGTCATGCCAGGCTCTGAAGGGAAAGCTTAGCAAGGAACAGGAGAGGAAGCACCTTGGCTTTCTAAATGCAAAGAACTTCCAAGAGAAATAAAGGAATAACAGCAATTAGAGATGTTTAAGTGACTTCTGATTTTGCATTTCTCATTACATTTCATACCCTATCTAAATTATAAAATAACAGTGCCATAACTCACTGAGCAGTCTGGACCTATAGCTATAAAACACACCAAAGCAATTGGGCCAGTGCAAGAGGAACACTGGCTCCAAAGCCTTCAGCAATGGGACTGAAAACCCCCATTTCTAAAGCAGAGAGATGCCTGGGTGTGTGACAGAGTCTGGGGAAGGTGCAGTGCTGGTTAGGGTAAACTCAAGAGAAAAGTGATGCAGCAGCAGGTCAATAACTACCGTGTGTAAGTAATTACAAACAGTGCATTAATTCAGTGCCTGAAGACCTGCCATCTTTTTTTCCTGCAAAAAGCAGTCACTGTTCATGAATTTAAGTAATAGAAATAGAATGCACACCTACCCACTGAAATTTATGTCATCCATTTTCAACAAGGTGTCCTCTTTGCAAAAAGAAACCTTGAAAAATCCACGTCAATCCTTCATCTCTCCTCTGAGGAATGTGTATTTATATTATTCTTGAGCCAAGAATGGATCATCATTCACAATTCAAAAGAAACATTATATTACTTACAGAGTTTGGCCAATCTTGTTTTATTCTTTTTACTTCATTTTTGTGCAGAGTTATGTATTAAATCAGTGCCTCTGCTGAGTTTAATAGGAGTACCTAGAACCTTACACAGAAAGGGGTGCTAAGAGACTGGGTGCAAAATTCTTCTATTTTTATACTGGAATAATATTAGGAGAGGCTTGGATAAGTTATAGCAAGGTGCTGGTTTTCTGAATCCTTCTGGAAATACTATTTACAAACAAGCCAGACCTTTTCTTTGTCTCATTCAATGTCCATGCTCAAAGAGAACAGGATTTCACATTTATTTTGCAGTATATGTTTGTTATTTCAAGGAAAATTATCAAAAGGTCTCTATACATGAGGTATTTTAAGAAAACAGACACAGGCACACCAGATCAAAGGTAGAGAATACAGTCTGATTAGACTAATTCTTTTAAAGTGCATCCGAAGAAATTTTCTTGGATTCAGGGAACATGAAAACCAAACTACCTTTGAACAAAAAGTTCCAATGAAATCCAGTATTTTTTTATAATTTAAGAAATTCAGGGGTTTTAATGTTTCTTTGCTTTTGCCTTCTTACATGTCAATTAGAGTGGGACAGAACTGTTGCATGAAATATATATGGGGTCAAAGCCTAAAGCAGAGCCATCAATAAAAACGTCTGCAGAACATCTGAGGTTTTTTGAATTTCATGGCACTTTAGAACAAAGATGCTTTCAAAAGTCCCAGCAAGTAGTGACATTTTAGATTGTTTATTATAAAATAAATAGAGGCCAAATCTTTAAAAGGTGCACTTTATTTACTTTTACAACTACCCCTTTTAATTAATTTGGAAACTTCTCTTCTGTTCAGCATTTATCCTGTTTAGCTACCACGTGGCTGGTCTCACTTAATTCTATCCTGCCAGTGTCACAAGACATAAAACATCCCCAATACCCAGGACATGAGAAACATAATGGAAAAAGCACATACAGATTGTGACTTATGAAAGCAGTTAGATATGAATCTTCTTTATATCTTATTTTAGGTAGAATTGTAGTATCTGCTCACTAAATTAGCTCCATTCCTCCATATTCACATGCTGCTCTAGTTTCTTACCCTTTTTCACTGAGAAAAAATGAAGAAACATCTCCCTGAAGATCTGAAGATCTGGGGTTTTGTCTTTTCCATGGAAAAAAGGCAGCTAAAGGCTGAAAGTACCCAGCCCTCACAAGCTTTGTTCCCAAGCCATGCCAACAGCAGCACACTTCATTGTCACACTTTCAGTATCTACTTCTGTGTGGTAGAACCTCCAATATCTAGTTTCCAGTCAGTCTGGGAAATAAGTGCTGTCCTCCTAATTTAAAATTTTTCTTTCTCCTGTGAGAAATCGCTTGTAAATTTTTTGTCTTTCCATCAGCTTTTGTTTCCTGCCTAGCTGGGTTTCCTCAATCCTCTTTCATACTGCTCAGTTCTCTTGTCTCTCACTTCCACAGCCTCTCAACTTTCATCTTCAAATGAAGATCCTGAAGATCCTTCAGAAGCTCCTGAATTCTCTGAACAGATGAGCCTTTCTCATGGCATTTGTATATTCCTGAACTCAGCTCTTGCTTACTGGTGAACGCATCTTCTGCACAGATTCTGCTTCTCTAGAATTAACAGTGCGGTGTCTGTTGGAAGTACTGCATATAAAGTCATCAAATACATCTATTTTTTGACTTTCTATGGATGCCCAAACCTTGTTTTGAAAACTTAGGTGAAAGCCAAGATTATGAAAAATTTTCCCAGGAGCAAATAAACTTAACAAGTTATGCTTATAAAGATGTGATAACTATAACCAGTCATGAAGGCTATGAGCTTTCAGCACTGGCAAGCACAGAAAATGCAGATGAATAGGTGTCAGTGGCTGTTAATAGATTTCTTGGCATAATGACAGAATTAAGAAAATGTCTGTTTAACAGTCTATTTTACCTATTTGATACATGTCTAGTGAGTCACCTTGACCACCTGTTGCGTGGTTCTTGCTCATTTCCAGGACATTGATGCAAACACAGGCTTTGGACTGTGATTACAATAATCAAAAACCCAAAGACTCACCAAGTGATTGAGTGCAAAGGGTCTGAAGAAGCTGTCAGACATTCCCACGTGTTGTCTGTGCTGTAATTGTTTCCAGTGGTCAGCAAAACCCGAAACAGAACCATAAGGTTTTGAAGATTAGGCTTAATGTCTCCCGCATAGTCTCATAGATGATATGGCCCTTTCCTGGAACACTGCAGCACTGAGAGAGAGTGATGAAGCAGAAGAATGGGCACTATGCCATTGCATCAGATGAAAGGGACACTGGTGGATATTTGCCATGGGAATACTTGACTGGAAAGCACTTGATCTACTGTCTGTTAGCTCATGGGAATGGAACTAGTAAACTTGGGAAACCTCAAATAAATTCCCATTGTATATATAATATAATCCGAAACAGAATCTTCTCGGGAACAATTGCTAATGATACTGGAAGTCATCCTTGTTTAGTGGAAGAAGAGACAATTTTGTGGTATACATTTCAGTACAGACTTTTACATTGAAAAATTTTACCCAATATTTACAAGATTGTCATTAGTGAAATCTTCTTTTGAAGCACCAGCTTACCAGGGGATTACAAAAAGTATTTTTTAAAAAGCCTCTATCTGCCACCCTTGCAATGACATGAAGAACTTTTAAAATTACCTAGATGATAAATTACCATTTCAGAAGAGCTCTTGAATGAGCTCATCTTTGTACCTATCCACCATGGTCATGGTTTCTGTTACAAACCAGATGAGCTGAACATTTACCTTAGATCTTTTTTCTAATTTATGAAACAAATGTGTAATAAAGACTAAGTTTCACATACAAGCATTTTCACTGACATCCAGTGATTTCTCGGACAATCCAATGATTTTGTCACTGTAGGTTCAGAGACGAAATTATTTAAAAATTCTTCCTTAGTCCAAAGTTTTCCTTTGCCTGTAAAGTTTTTCTAATCAATCATCTGCTGACACCTCACACTGAATAAGTCATGCATTTCTAAATAGCTTTCCTAGAGGGTTTTTATTCAGTGTTTAATAGAAACCATCAAGTGACTAGAATCAGAATACACATTTAGAAGCCTAGGATAAAATAACTGAAGTCAATCTGTAAAGAATTTCTCTTTCACTTGCTAGACCCCAAACAATGAATCAACATAGACCAGTGAATGATATATCAAATATAACTCATTTATAAGATACATATAATTACTTAAATAATGTGGTACTGCAATTGGGGACGTGAAATATAACGACAATTTTACATATGTTCATTTAGAAAGTAAAGCAACTGGTGCAAGTTTAATAACTCTTTTCTGTTATAATAACAGTTTAATAACAATATAATATTTTTTTTTCTCCCTTGCAGATTTGCTCTTGTTTTAAGTTTTCTTCTCTAACCCTTGAAAGTAAGTTTCTGTACTGGCTGTCTAAAACCCAGTATCTCCATTCAGATTTTATCTCAAAACATCTTTTCCTGCCCGTTTCTTTTACTTTCACAAGACATAGCCAGAGAATAATGTGTCTCAGCTGCCACAGAATGAGTTCCACCAAAAGAATGCACCCAAATTTGACCCAGGGAACAAGATACACCCCACAGTATATAAAAACCTTAATACTAAGTTGCCAGAAGGGTATCTGGCAAGCTCCAAATTAAATGTCTTTTCAGACAACTCTAGCTACTCTGTTACTCCATAACCTTCCCATGGCCCATTACTTCTATGTACTTTAAAAAAAATCAGTTTTTTGGAAAGACAAGTCTTCTCACAATAAATCCAAGGTGCAGGGGAAACTCAGTTTTCCTATTTAAATTATACTCAATTTTCATTCCCCTCTTTGTCTACATTCTTCTCCCTTTCCCTTTCTTTTTCTGTTCTCATTTCCGAATGGATTAAAATTAAATTAAACTCTTTAGAAAAGAAGGGAGAAAAAAGACATATGTGTGTCTTCTCAGCTGTTTTTTTAAACTCTCTCAGGTGTAATAAAAATACTATATACCTATGCATTGCAAAACAACATTATTTTTGCTGTAAAAACACCACATGTATGTCCTTAGACATGAGTCCTCTGTGCAAGATCTTCTCACACGTGGAAAAACAGCTGAGATTTCATCACTTTCATGAAGGAATAAATAGAGGAATCATGGAAGAGAAATCCACCGCTGTTCTTGCCTGTTTTTCTAGTCACAGATGCTGCTTCTTCAGCATCAGGGTTCTGCATGTTGATATTAATCATGAAAGTCATTTTCTTATATAGTTTCTACTCCAGTGTCTGTTGCATCAAAATTTAAATTATTTCAGTGTGCCCTGCAGTCACAAACCTCCTATAAAATGAGGAGAAAAACTCATTTCCTAAACCTGTCTCCTGCTGAACCTAATGCAAGAACTGACCACTGTCCTCTTTCAGGAATCACAGAATGGTTGAGGTTGGAAGGGAGTGTGGAGGCCATTTCACCCAATCCCCCTGCTCGAGCAGGACAGCCAAGGGCCAGTTACCTCAAACCACGGCCAGAGGGCTTTGGAACTCTTCAAAGGATGGAGACTCTACAACCTCTCTGCCCAGCCTGTGCTAGTGCTTGGTAAAACTCACAGAAATGTGTTTCCTGGTGTTCTGCCAGACCCTCCTGTGCTGTGCTGTGTCCACTGCCTGTCCTGTCACTGGGCACCACTGGATCTGCTTTAACCCACCCTTCAGAGGTTTATTGATGATATATCAATGATGATCTATTATTGATGATATTCCTCAGTCTTTCCTCATATGAGAGGTGCTCCAGCCCCTTACTCATCTCTGTGGTGCTTCACTGGTCTCTCTCCAGTGTGTGCAGTATCTGCAAGTAAGGATGGGCTCAAAGCAAAGCAGAGCCTGTGTTAAACACACTTGAACAGAGCAGCAACACAGGCAGTGAAGCAGAAGGCAAAAAAGCTGTGCAAATATAAAATATCAAAGGTAATCTGCTACACCTTGGACTTTGTACATAAAGTCTTAGCACACAGGAATACAGCTTGCATGGGGCATGTTCTGTTTTGTTTCTGATGGGGAACAAAGAGGGGAAACCAGGCATTGCAGAGAACCAGGAGGCTCAGGGAGAGAGGAGAGATGTTTGGAGGAACTGTGCATCTTTGGGTGCACATGTCCGTGTGTCTGTCTGTGTGGGTGCCTGCAGTGCCTGCTACTGCTGAGGCTCTGTAATCTGATGCAAACTGTTTCATATATTAAAAAGCTGTAGTAGTAAGAAGATCTTTTCAGAAATAGACAGATGTGGTATGTATGCCAAAAAATGACATTGCAAAGGGATTAACTGTTTAAGTGGTCAAATTAAACACGACAGAAATAGTTAGCTTCCCTTGGCCTGTAGCTCCTCTGCATGAGGCAGCTTGTCTCAAGTTGCCAATAGCTCATTGCTGCTAAGGCTAGGAGACAGTAATGTTAGGAATTGGGACATTTCCCAGTCTCCCTCTGTCTGAACTAATGCCTCGTGCTCTTATCTGTGCTGGGGCAGGATCCCCCAATCTCCCTGTGCCTAAACCTGGGCCACAGCAGAGTGCAGCTCCCAGCGCAGCTCTTTCTAGAGCACTGTCCTAGCTCTTGGCATAGACATGTTTATTCTGGCAAAACTGAACTTCTGCTGTGTAATATGGGTGAAATAAGCTGCCCTGGTGAATACAGAGTTTTGTCATAACTAAGTCCACAGGAGGACTTCTGCTGACACAACAAGGGATAATACTCATCAACGGATGCTGTAGTTTGTAGTGGAAGTCTGGCTTAAATCCAGGGCTGGACTTATAACAGGCTTATTATTATTATTCTTATTAACAGCCTTACTCAGATTAAAGCCCTGGCTTGATACTTGATTCAGGATATTAGGAATAGCAATGGGAGAAAACACAGGGGCAAGAAAAGGTACTCCAGCCAAATTCATGAGTGTCCCAACACCATTGTGATGTTTCTTTCAAAGCTCAGATATTTTTGGACAGTTCTCCATAAGATTAATAAAAGATTATTTGTCCGTGTCAGAAAACATCAGCTGGCTGGGTTTTTTTCTTCTTTTCAGTAGGAAAATCCTGCTTTACAAATACCTACCTAGGTGCTCCAGTCTCAAGTTCCACAGCAAAGTATGTGAGATGTGCTTTAGTCCTAGATGAGCAATATCAATTTACAGTATAAAATGAATGAAACTGTTCTCAAAGTCAGCCTAATCATTCCAGAGACTATATCTGGGCCCTTCTCCTTCCCTGTTGTCCAACTATTAGAGTTTTTCCAGACTCTGTGTGCACACATCCTGTCACCTCACTGCTTGCTGCACCAATGAGTGGCATTTTTCACTGGGTTATCAAATGCCCACACTGCCATCATTTTTCTTTCACCTGGGATAACACCTCTGCAGCAAACCTGACCTGAGCTGCACATTTCCTGGTCTGCTCCTGCCACAACCCAATGCCAGGAATTTTGAACAAGTGTCTCTGTAACTTATCTAAGGTATGTCCTGGCACAGCTCTTGGAGCATCTTGAGTGAGGTTATTCATACTGAGTCACTTATAAACACAAGGGCTTCATAACCACAGGAAAATGTTCTCCTTTCCACTCCCATTTCACCTCTCAGCTGCAGCAATCCAGTGCCCTCGTGGTGGTTTGGGATAGACATGGGCATTTCCCTGCATCCCACATAAGGTATCCTAAACAGTTCACTGACCCTGCTCTGGACCACAAATAATCATCATGCCAGAGAGATCAACTTCAGTCTGCCAGACTTTTTACTACTAAAACCTCCTGCAGCTCCTGAGCAAAATGCCAGGGATTGTTAAAGGCCCTAACTAATGAAAATTGGCTTTGCAACCACCGTAAATTGGAAAGGGGACAACAAATGAGCTGGAAACACTTGCTGCTGGTACCAGGTTATGAGAAATAAAAGCATTTGCAGAAGAATTGTATGGCAATGAACACACAGTCCCACACAGAGCAAAAGAGGGACACTGAGGTACTTACCAGCACTTCCAAGGAATGAGATCTGGGGCCATAAGAGATGTGTTTGGGAGAACACCAGTTCACAGCAAGCAAGACCATAAGGAATTATTAGGAAAGAAAAACAAAACTGAGAACGACCCTGTGCCTACATTTTAAATACCAGGTACAACCTTGGTGTCCTACATTGCAAAAGTAGTGGAACTAGAAAAGATCCATAAAAGGGTACCAAAAACTGGCCAGTCCTGTGAAGGGCAGGGACAGAAATATGAGCTGTGTGTGGCAGGATCCCCTTGCTCTCAGAGCCACAGCATAGCTCTTGCTGGATCTCTGATCAGCCTCTCCCTTTTGGGGTTTTTAGCATGAAAGTCCTTCATGGAGCAAAATCTGCATGGCCTTGAGACAAAATGTCAAGAATCTCTGAAAGAGCCAGTCAACACAGCTGGTAAAAATGTTCTGGATAAGTAATTGCAGGCAGTGGAAGTGCTGAAGTGTAGTTAGATTAAACTAGAGCTGTTCTGAGCAGACTGACAAAAACATGTCTGTACAAGCAGTACCTTCAGTATCATTCACAAAGCTGCTAGTGTCAGTGAAGCTGACTTAACCCAAAATAATCAGGCATTTTTTTCTACTTTTATCTACATTTACAAAAATAGCAGCTCTAATCTGCTGCAGTGTCTATCTGGAAGTCAGCTGGACAAACTGACAGGGATTCACACGTGCAGTCACTGGAGCTGCATCCAAAGTCTGGTGAGCTACAGCAAACAGAGCAGCTGCAGAGCCTGCCATGATCCAGGGACTGCCCAGGTGTCAGATGGCCAAAGCACTAATACAGCAAATTGCTGGAAAAATGCTAAGCACAATACAGCACTGATTCTGTGTTATTTGTGCTACATTTCTCATTCATGGTGTCATGTCTGACTATTGCTACAGCTTTGATCATAGAGGGACCTGGCAAAGGACCATTCTAACTACAGTTTGATTGTTCTTTCTGGGGGCAGGCTCAGCATGGCCATATCTCCCTGTGCAGGTTGCCTGTTTGCCACGTGGCACCCTTACATATAGACATATGTACACTCTGATTAATAAGTTAATTCAACATGAGAACTCGATGGTGAGACAGGGACCCCAAGAGGAAAGTTCTTTCCTGTTGAGATAAAGCAGTTACTCTGTTAGCTTAAGCCAGCAGAAACTTTTTTTTATGTTACCCAGAATTGCTTAGACTGAGATTTTCTGAACATCTATGCATTTGAAAAAGACTAAACTATTTGAAAGGAGCTATTAACATGCATGCTTTAACTTCACTTCTTTTTCATGTTAGGCTCTTACGGAAAAATACCAGATTTTGATATGAACATCTGTTTCATGTTTTTCTAAGTGTGAGCTTAGTATGAAAATTAACCCCTGAATTTTTGGTTTCAGCAGCCTCCTAGCTCTTCAGAATGTATCCAGGAGCCTTGTCTTTCTAGTACTGCTAGGAACTCAGCTCAGCCTATGGCTGTGTTATCTTCTGAAAATAATCCAGCCAACACTGGATGTGTTCAGATGTTTAATGAACTTTTTTTCAATTAGTCTCCATTAGCAGTTGTCACTTGTTTTATTGCTGAGGCAATCAAAGAGGAGTTATTCAGTTCTCAGTCTCATGCAACCTCATTTAACTTTTGTCCCAGGAAAATGCAGGGAAATAACAACCATATTTGCTCTTTCCAGAAATGCTCTTTCCAGTGTTTTAGTTACCAACAGACTCAGCAGATGTTTAGCAATCAGGAAGCCACTGTAGAGAGCACAAGTCTTTTCCTCACCCCAGAGGATGAAGGCATTAGACGCCATCATATTTTCATCTACCAAAACAAAGGCAATTTTCTGTCCTACCAGGTGAGGGTACATTAGTTAAGGCAGTGACAACTGGCAAATGTCCCCAAATGCAGGAGTTCCTGTCAGTGTGGGTGAGCACCCAAAAGCCAGAGGATTTTCTGAGTTATCACAGATAACTTGTGGTGTCTCCCACACCAACAAAACCAGACCTTTGGTGCTTCCTGTTTCAGGCTGGCTCAGAAATTACTCAAATATGACAGATCAGCAGCTTCCATTTAGGGTTAAAGGGGAAATACAAGGGGGAAGAAGAGAACTAAATCAGAAGAAAATATTTGATTCATTTTAAACTCTTCAGAATGCTTGACCTCAGCCTGGGTGAGATTCAGGTACAATTCATCTCTCACGAGTTTGGCTGTCTGAGATCACAACAAGGTTCTGCTTCAACTTATGAAAAGTGTGGCTATTTTATTCTGTTACTACATGAAGAAATATTCTCACCAGAGTGATTTTGCAGACATTTTCACCAAGAACCTAAAATTTCCAGTAGTGACACCTTCCAGAGCTGCTGAGACACTGTTGATTTCCCATTCAAATGTATGGGTGATGTAGAGGGTTTGCTTTTAATACCTGCTCATGTATTTTTTTTTTTTTTACATGCTACCATTGTATTTCTGAGGCCATCAGTGACATCCAGTGGCCAACTAGATTAAGCCTAGACATGTTTTATAGACATCTGCCCACTGCTTTCTTAGTAAAAAAATCAATATAAATGTAAACCATGCAGTTGACTTCTTTAATTCTCTCACAGGTGTGATGGGAATCTTCCTGGAGAAGACTCTCAGGACTGGATGCTCACTCTGTTTCCTCCCTTTGGGATGGTGAACCCCATGGGAGGCACAAGGATGTGATTCCAGCCCTGTGTGCTGTGCCACTATCAGTCAAAATTAAAGCTGCAGTCTCTCAGGATTTGAACTGGTGCACAACTATAAATAGGTGGGTTTTGGTTTTGATGCAGGCAGGCATGAATCTAAATATAAGTGTGTCCTGTCCTCTCCATTTCATTAATGAAATTTTACTTTTACCACTTTATTTTAAATTAGCTACTCTAAAAGCAGCTGATAATAAATTAACGGGAAATACAAATATTTATTCAGCCCAAATCATACATCTGAATAAAAAATTAGTATGAAACACTACAGAACAGGTAGTCATACTGTATCTAACAGAAATATAAGAATAAAATCAAGTGTGGCAACAAATTTTCAATACAGAATACTAAGCTTCTTTGCAGTGAGTGACTGTGTTGTTAACTCAGTTAAACAGAATTTACTGGGTTACAGAGAGGGGTTCTGGTGGAGGTGCTTGGTCATGTTCAGCCCCTCCAGTGGGCACAGCACGAGGGGGGTTGTATCTGGCCCTGGCAGTGCAGCCCTGCCTGGGGTGGTGGAAGTTCATGTCACCCCCTCCTCCTGCCCCTCCCTGGGAGCTCAGGGGAGCTGTCTCAGCCCCAGGGCAGCTGTATCATCCCCAGGGCAGCTGTCTCATCCCCAGGGCAGCTGTCTCAGCCCCAGGGGAGCTGTATCATCCCCCATCCCCAGGGGAGCTGTCTCATCCCCAGTGAGTGTGTCACACGTGGTGAAAGCCAATGGGGCATGTTTGCCCATGCAAAGTACAAAACCATCATATTCTCATTGGTGAAAGATCTCTTTAAATAGAAGAGTGTATGAAAAGAGTAGAAGTTGAGGACCAAAACTTCTGGTGTGCAGTTCCTGGGGCACAGGGTTCAGTTGCTGGCTTAGCAAAGCACAGACAACTGTTCCATGTTTGCTCCCACCCTGTTCCAGCAGTCATTGTGCTGCTCACGTGTCTGTTCTGTGCTGCCCCTCATCTTTTAGTAGACAGTCAATTTTCCTGTGACCTGCTTCAATAAACTATTATGTCTGCACTTTGCAAAAAATTTAAAGACCTAAATGCAGTGCTTTGGAAAAGGACATTCATGCCAGCTATTACCATTGTCATATTTGTGATTTATTTTCCCCCCATTATCCTTTTTCCATAGCTGGCATAAACTGAAGAAATGGGGCTGCCTGTGAAAAATAGTTGCAGTCATCAGAAACAAGGAGAAAAAATAATAAATACCAGAACTCTAGTTTGGAATAAAGTGGCTCACTTCTGGGAAACATAGTATAAGTACGAAGTAGCAGTGACTAAAAACTAAATGTCTGTTGTTCATTAGTCCACCAGATAATGAACTAACAATACTTCATGGATTAGGCCATGGAAGATGGAATCTGTGCTCATCTGTTCAACTGACAAGGGGGAAGAGCATCAATGAAACTAAAATTTACTCCCCATTTAGGCTGACATTGTTAGAGAAGGAACCATCTCTCTGTCTACAGTACTTAAATTCCTTTAAATGCATAAATAATATGTATTTAGTTGGTCAAGAAAGACCAAATCCAAACCTGTGGTTTCAAAAGCTTACATATTTGAAGTGCACTAAATAGACTTTAATTTCAAAGGTAAATGATGTTTACTAAGCTTTCTTGATTCTTGCCAAGGACAGGCTGACCTACAGGACAGACACTCAGTAAATATTCACCTTCTCCCTGTAGGCAGAAATTTTTCATCATCTCAACAATCCTCACCACACTTCTGCCTCTACTCTTCCCACAGTACCCAGCAGGCACTGAAATGGCAGCCCTGTGCACCTGGCTGTGAGCAACAGGGAGGGACTGCAAATATGGACATTTAAATACTTGTAGAGAATGTATATATTTTAATATATATATTATATAGTGGCCAAATCTACCTTTTTTCATGCCAAGCACTTGTTCAGAAACAGCACTTTAATGAGTCAGTTGAAGGTGCCATTACAAATATCCGTGTTCAGTTCCAGGGTCTGAGTGCCTTCATTTTTCTCAGTGGGAGACCAACAGCTTCCTCCCATTCCACAGCAAAGAGAAAGGGAAAAGCTTGCAAGGCTGCTGCAAATGAAATACAGAGAAATGTTGTGGATCATTTCTGTAGTAATTCCCTGTGAAAGCCAGTAATACATTTAGAAACTTCAATTATACATGCAAGGCATGGCTACTGGCAAGTAGCACTGCAATGAAAGGCTGTACAGTTGGTGCTGTGGTCACTGACAGTTTGCTCTGTTCTGCTACATGGTTTCCTTTTTATGTACCAAGTAAAGATATTTTGATGATGTTTCACCACTGTAATATACAAACAGCATTTTCTATGAGGCAGAAAATTAAAATCAAAGGTGGATACCCAAAGGCATTGAGAAAGTATGTTAGTTTCTTTATTTATGCAGTTATTTAAAGAATCTCGTATGAAAACTGGCAGAGCTAAGCCAAGGGTATTCATTTGGATAGCTGAGCTCAAGGTCTTCAACTCACTATCAGCTGCATATTCTGCTCCTTGCAAGAAGCTTTTGCCATGTTTGCTTTGAAGGGTGCTGATAACCCACAGTGTAAAAATGCCACTTCTTCAGTCTGCGTGGAGCATTTGCTAATTTTTTCAGGGAAATTAATCATAGCTGCATTTTGGAAAGCTAACTTTCAAAAGGCTCCTTTACACTTCTGACACTGGGGTTCAGGTCTGCTAAGCTCCTTCTTGTTCCTCAGCCTATTTTCATTAATATTTCCTGGCTCCACAGAGAGCTGGTCCCAGCCCTGCCAGCACTGCGTTTCCATCTAAGGTTTGTCTCAGTTTTGGTCTGGATTAGAGCAATTATGGAATTAATTATGGGCTGTACAGCTGTTCTCCCTGCAGCCTGCCAAAAGGCAGCCTAGCATACAGTCTTCCCTGCAAAAATGCTGGTGACAAAGCAAATCTGGTGTGCTTAGTCTGATACAGTCACAGCAAGTCCCATCATAGAGCCAAACCAGTGTACAGACACTGCTTGCCAGGAGCTGCTGGCCTTGCCCCCCCATGCCTGACCCTCTGCAGGCTTTGGGCAGGGCTTCTGACCACACCTCTGGGCTCTGTAACATGCAATAGCCCAGGATCAGAGATGCAGACAAGTCTGTACATAAAACGTTTTTGTCCCCTGTTTAGGGCACCAAATCCTCCACTCAGTTATCCTAATACTGAACCTGCTTCATCATTTGTAGGAGAGTTATTTCTCAAGTGCATTGTTTGTACTTTTGATCCTGTGCATTTTAATATGCCAACAGAGTCCTGTTTGGTCCACTGCCTTTATTGACATGGACACATTTTCTCTAAGAATTAGAGGTAAAATTAGCAATACTTCAGCCTAACTGGTGGCACTTTCCCCTTTCCATCTGCTTCCCTACATCCTGCCCAACCACCACCCCACACCATCCCTCAAGTGCTTCAGCAGAGGGTCCATTATTGTTATAAAATATCTTTTAAAAGCCTGAATAATAATGAGTGTCCTTGGAAATTCGTGCTCCAGCATGGTCCAGCATGATTTAATTTCCCTTGCAAGATCTGCTGCTGGGCACCTGCTGCTCTCAAAGCCACATCTTTCCTGCTTCCCTGCTTGGCACAGGGATTATGAGCTAACCAAGTGAATTTAAATATTGGTTTAATCTTTGAGGGTTTAGGTGATTTCCAGCTATGTCACCTCTGCTTACAAATCAGTGAGCCATCCTGTGCTTCATGGAAACTGCAGTGAGGTGCCAGGAGGAGAAGGGACAAGTGGGACAAGTGTGTGGTGTCCTGGTGGCAGGGCAGGGCAGTGGGGCTGCACATTCTAAGCTGGCTGCCACAAGCTGCCACACAGCTGCCACAGCAGTCCCTGGCCCAGACCTGGTGTCCTTGGTGTGCCAGGGCTGCTGTGGGCACGGGCTGCCTGTCCCCAGCCCTCAGAGCTCCTCTGCACCTGAGAGGGGTGGGCACAGACCTCTCATGTGGCTCTTGATTACACGTCCCTGGTTCCTCTGCTTTTACCAAAACAGCAAACACTCACCTCCTCCTGCTAAAACCCAGTAGAAGTGGCAAGCAACTTGGATGCTCTAAGAAAAATTCAAGAGCCTGTAGGAAAAAACACAGCTGCCATGAAGGAGCAACCTGGGCTAAATTTAAAGCTGCATCTTGAACAAAAGTCATCTGCAATGGCTGCAGTTCAGCAGAGCTCTGCCTATGGTTCTTTCTCACCAAAGACATCATCTCAGTCCACAATCCCCAAGGCAGCTCAGTTTAAAAGCATCCACTGTGCTGCATGCTATTGTCACCATTGGAGACTTGGAGAACTTGAGGCCTGCAAGGATGAGTCAGACTTTCAAAGATAGCACTAATTCTCCATTGTTGTGCTTGCAATCTGCAATTCATTGGGTTACATAAATCACCCATTAGCAACCCGAAACATTGTCAATTGCTTCAGAAGCCAACCACACCAAGGCTTCTGACATTTAAATAGTGAACCCTTACTGTAAATTGCTTCTGTGCTATTCAAAAAGCAAAACAACATTTCAAAGAAACTGCAAGTAATTTTTGACAAATAGGATGGATCCATTTAAAAAATCTGTGAGCCAAATAATAACTTGTTGCAGTTAATACTTTCAGCCTGAACATCTTCAAAACCAAGTCCCATAGCCAGGTGTTTGCACTCTGACTGTCTTCCTCACAACAGCTTTACTCAACAGCTAGCAGAATTGTCAGGATTTTTTTTTATTGTTTTCATTTGGATGCATTATATTAAATATAAAAAGCAGTAATAAGATCTTTTTGGAATCATATATTTATTTCCTAATTAAAAATATTTATATTGTTATCATGCTCCTCTGTAAGTGAAATCTGAATTGGCCCTGTAATATCTGTGAAACTGCTTCCATGTTGAACCCTCACATTGCTTTCAGCTTTCAGTAAATTGTCCAGTGGCTCCCTGCCAATCTGAAAGTCTCTGTAAATGCAAAGCAATTCTCTAAGGAGCATTTTGGAAGCACAAGTGCATTTGGTTTCAGTAATAGACAAGAAAGAATCTAAAAAACATTTTTGGATATTTATTTATACAGTATAAATGGGTATAACACTGTGTATGATGCTGTTGGCATTTTAATTCCCAGACTGCATCTTACAAATTCAGAGCTTTTCCCCTCCTACAGTGAAGCCTGAATGTTGCAGAAACAGAGAGAAAGAAAAGAGATTTTTTTAACCAGATGCTCTTTCCAGTCCCTTCCAACTCGAACCATCCTATGATTATCAATAACAGAGCTATCAAATGTCACCCCTCTGGTACACATAAATCTGAAAAAAGCTTCAGCTGTGTCACTGCCAGACACATCTGACACTGGAATTTTGCCCCTCCGTGATGTTCATCAGCTGCTGTTCTACCTGTGCTCTTCATTCCAGGCACAGAGACAGGACCACACACCTCCCCACAGGGCACGGACCTGCAGCCTGAGCACTGCTGCCCTCCAGGAAAACAGAACATGATTCTGAAGAGGTACGAGGTCAGGACTGGATGTGCAGGCCAGCACTCCTGGCTCAAGCAGCCAAGATCACAGGTGAGGTCTGTAGGTGGTAACACCTCCTTTCAGGGGGTGTTTGTAGTGGACAACCAGGCAATTAACCCTGGGGTTTGCTGTTGTTGGTTAGCTGAGTGGTTGGGGTTTTTTTACATCTCTAAAGAATGCCAAAAATTTGCAAAGCAGAACTGGGCAGAGAGTTTGCTGGAAAAACAGGAAAACTATAAGAATGACCAGATGTTAGGACTGAATTTTCATCTACCCCAAAACAAGCAAGAATTAAATTGGACAAATTATTTCTTTGGGGCCAGACAAGTTTCATTCCAACTGAAGTGTTCAGGGGTTTGTTTCTATTTTGAGCTGGTCTGGCTAGATTTTATTAACCTGATTTTTTTTTTGGTAAAACAAACTGTCTAAAAACTTCATCCATCTCAGCTGTAGAGGTCATTTTTACACAAAACTGCTCATTGCAGAGCAGTGGAAGCTCATCTATCATTTTTCCCCACCAACACAAGAGAAATGGTGGATCCCACTGTGCTTGGGATGGAAATGACACAGACTGAGTCTGAAGAGGTGTGAGCACAGACACTTGCTGTGATAAACAGGGCTGGGCATGCCCCCCCTGCCCTCTCACTTGTTTTTTCAGTCATAAAATACTGTACCATTTTCACTGATCTCAGAATAATCTCTTCCTAATCCACGGAGACTCTGGGACTGAAAACCAGAGGTAGGGATTTTTCCCTAGCGTCCACTCACACCCAGTCCTTTGTCACTATGCTCAATTAATCACACTCTCTTCTCTGAGGTTTACTGATTTAGTAAACACATGAGATTGCATCATCAGCTTGAGTAAAGGGACATCCAACACTTTTTTCCTAAAAAAATACTGTGAGAATATACGTACAGAAAATACACAAATACAAAAAATACACTGAATACACAATGTTTTCTTCTTCACCAGATGACACACTGCCCAAGCTGTCACTGGTGTAAACAAATATGCAAAATCAGGAGACATGCAAAAGAGCTTGTTCTCCTGCAAAAAAGTTGTTTGCCTGCTAAACCCATTCCTAAAGACAGGAATCAATCCTGACTGACGATGGCAGGAGACACAGGAGTAAGTTGTACTCAAAGCCCACCAAGGAGGATGATCAGCTGACCCCAGTGGTGATTCTCTTTGCTTTGCCCTCCAGAATGACTCCACAGGCACTGATTACAATAAACCAAATATTGGTTGTGCTTGCCACACCATGTCAGATAGCAGGTGCGTCTTAAAAGACAAGTAATTATAACCTTCCAAGATTATTAGATTAGCAAAAACACAGCTGCAAAACAACTTAGAAGCAAATTTAATTACTATGATAATTTTCTCTTGGTATGAGAAATACTGACTATACTCCTGTGATTGCTTATTTTATACATCAATCAAGTCTTGCCACTACTACTGTTTAAGTTACTAAAGCACTTAAAAATATGGAACTGCATTTCAGATGTGAAGTTTTATGCTGGAACAGCCTGGGAGTATTGTGCAGTCCTAGGATCTTAAAAAAACTGATTTTCATCCTTTTTAGGGCAAATAAAAGCTAGAGCTGCTAAGCACTGTGTAACATATAAATACATTTGTTCAAACCATGTCTCCTATGAAGAAATTCTGAAGTTTTTAATAATTGATACAAAATTCAATAGTGTTGTAAAAAATCTGGGTATTTTCTCCTTTGCCAGTTAGCATTTTAGCATTGCTTATAAAAGAGTCTTTCTAATGAAAGGATAGAAGAAATCAGCAGGATATTCACTAAGAAAATGCTCAGACTAGGCCCAGACCCCTGAATTTACTGACACTTCTACTAAGGAAAAGTGGAACTTGACACTGAGACTTGTATGATTTCAATCATTCAGTTTTTAACATAGAAACCCCATAGTTCTCCATATCTTCAATGTCATGGGATCAAAGTTTAAAAAGAAAAGAAAAACCAAGAAAAGAGTGTCTGTGCTTACTTTGCTGCCTGATAGATGTAGACAATGCTGCTGAAGGGAGCTGAAAAATGTCATTGCTCAAAGGAGACTTTCAATGAGATCCCCTAGAAGACAATTCCTTTTAGACATCAGAAATATCTACAGATATTTTTTTTTTCCCGTTCTGTTTTAGAGATTGGTATTAATACCTCTTGTTCAGTTTATATTTACTTCAGATAGCAACAGCTACCTTTAATTTTTATTTGAAAATATCTGCTGCAGCTGGGACTGTATTCAGGAGCAAAGAAGTGTGCAACATAAGCTTTCAAGAAACAATCTGCCCTCAGATGTTCATGGACAAGTCCCATTGAAGCTAGGGCATAATTTCATCGTATAAATTTGTTTTATCAGCAGCATAATGTTTCTCTATAAAGTGTTCTGGATTTCTAGAGCAAATGTGAAGTGCTGTTTCTGAACACTAATGCTATTTCCTCCACAAAAGTAGAATATGCTTCAATTTTTGGCAGGAAACTCCCTCTCTACCCTGGGATATATTGCATGAGTAAAAGAAACAAGGCACTATGAACTGAATACTCTAAAAAGAAAGAAAGAAAGAAAGAAAGAAAACTCTCCTCCTGGTTGCAAACAGAAGATTGGTTCATTTGTGCATGCTGTGCAAAACTTGCCACAAAGTCCTTTGTGCCATCAGCATGAAAAGAATCCTTTGCCCAGGCGGGAGATTAGGGTGGCCAGCGGGAATCCCTGCACCCGAAATTCAGATCAGAATGGGTAAGTTCATGGGAAGCTGGAATTTTAAAGGGATTGTTCTGATGATGCCAAAAGAGCAGCAGGAACAGCCAACTCTCCAGGTCCATCCAAATCGCAGTTTTCTCTCTCAGTAAACGCACACCGAGGGAACAGAGAGGGAGGGGCTGGCTGTGCTGACCTCCAGGTGTGTCATGTCATGCAATGTCACCTTTGGGCTAAGAATGACACAAGAGCAGATGAGAGACAGAGCACAAAATAAAAATAAAAGCTTTAATAGAAAAGAAGCTTTAGCTTAAATAGACTGATA
>VXBC01011152.1:424113-508727 GCA_013399945.1 Ploceus nigricollis
ATTGCCGTTTCTCTCTCCCTAGCCAGGCTGGCACCCACAAAGCCAGAGTGAGCCGCGGGGGTGCCAGCAGCCACCTCAGCCCCGCACCTGAGCGCTCCGGCGCAGCCTCTGCTCCCCGGCTCCGGCAAACCCCGCCGGGCGCTGCTGCTGCTGCTGGCGGCAGCTGAAGGCTGGGTCCCCCGCAGCACAATGTGCCTTACAGCGGGCTCTTATTCTGGCTGCCGTGGCCAAAATAAGATCCCAGCCCCGAGCAGGGCACTGGCAGCGGGTGCGGCCGCAGCTGGCAGTGCCCTCCTGCGCCGCCGCTTGTGCCGCCCCTCCGGGAGCGCTCCCGGCCGCCCGGGCCGCTGCAAAGCCCTTCGAATTAACCTTTTCACTGGAAAAGAGATCGTGGCCCTATAGAACAGTATGAATTCAGAGCAAAGCCTTTCTGCAGGATTAGTCCATTAGAGGCAAAAGAGAAAGGGGTTTTTTTGTTCTGCGAAATATAAGTGATTACGGGATTTAAAGGGGGAAAAATGGTCTGTCTATGGTAGGGGATATCGGTGTTGGAACAATGAAAGCTCTTATCCTCTGCCTAAGTCCTTGTAGTGCCCTTATCTCCACCCCATCGGCCTGGCTGCCAGGAGAGTGAGCTAAGGGAGAGATAGAGTAACCACTGTCCTGTGTGGTCCTTGCCTCCTTCCTGCCTCCAGAGAAAAAGGTGCGTGAGAGATGGGGATCTGCTTCGGCACAGCTTTTTTAGAGAAGGGGCAGGGCCGGGCTGAGATTTTATATCAGAGGGGGAAAAGTCACCTGTTTCTTCTTGTTTACTTTTTGACCTTTTTTTTGAGTGCTGTTTTCTTCCCCCATCGCCCTGCTTTTCCAAGTTTTTCCAAGTCAGTTATTCATCCTGTTAATAACCAAAGCAACAGCAGCTGCTCATCTCACCTTTGGGAGAACAGTAAAAGACTGTGGACTGTGGATTTATCATCACCTTAAAAACAAAGGATTATTATGTATTTTCTTTTTAAGAGATCCATACACATGTGGCTAGGCACAAAGGATTTCATTTTTTTTTCAATTAATTGGGGGGGCATTTTCAGTCTGGTCACAAATCTGAACAATCTTTAAAAAGCAAGAATTTTTTTCTTCCCAAGGGCTGAAGAACAGCACTTAATAAATAGGAAATCTGTTCCCTGTTCAGTACCTGGTAGAAAGAGTGAACACCTCTTTTAATTCATCATTCAACCTTAAAAAAGGTGGGGTTCCTATAGGCCCCATAGTAACTAAAGGTAAAAGGATTTCAAACTTCAGACCCTGCAGTCCTTACGTCAAAGCTATTCAGTCCAGACCTTATGATCAGACTTTCAAATAGATTCTGATCTTTGTTTGGAAACCATCTGGCCAAAGAAAAATAGCCAACTGTTTCAGCTCTTTTTCATTTTTTTTTCCTTTTCACCTCATCCCAAAAATATATTTTGTGAGCAGCATTCCACTTTTCATCCCTATGTGTCAAATGTGATAAAGGACTTTTAAATATCCAGTGCATGTTCTTTACACATAACAAAGTTTGTGCAATCACATGCTTGTAGCAGTAAAATTCCATATTCCTTCCCTTTACAGATGGTGCAGTAATTATCATATAGCTCTCAGAATATAACTCAGGGTGTGGAAAAGACACAGAAAGTTTACATGCATGCTAACCCACCCTTTTACAGAATTTCAAATGTAACCATTTTTTTGGTTGTATGGTCACATTAAAATTCCCCTTTTGCAACATTTTATACAAAAAACAAACACCTGGATTCAGAGTTTCCTAAAGGAGTCATCTGAAAATAGGTACTTTCTGCCAAAATGTCACAAAGATTTATGTGCTTACATTCATGGATTAAATTGAGGACAGGTGGGAGAACATTCAAGTATGAGAAGGAATGATAGTAAATTTATGTGTAAAAAAAGGCAGGGGGGAGGAGGGCAGTTATTATGATTTCTGGTGGTTTAGATAAAACAGACATAGATTTTGTAAAAGGGAAGGTACCACGCCTGGAAAGCCATCCTTCAGCAGTGGAATAATTACCTATGGGATTGTATTTCCTTAAAGTGAAGAGAGAGGCAATCTGGCATTCCAAACACTCTGTCTCAGCCTCCTGCACGGCACTGAGTGGCACTGGGATGCTGCACGGGCACGGGGACAGATGTTTGTGGGGTGGATCCACTGTGCACCACCACGGGGCCAGCAGGCACTGAAACCTCACAGCTGCCTCCCTTCCCTGGCCAGGGGAGCTGTGCCTCTCCCAAGGACACCCCTTCCCCCTCAGAGGAGATCTGTGGGGTCACTGCCCTCCCCTGGAACCCCTCAGACACGGTGGCCTCTGAGCCTCCTGCAGGGAGCCCCAGAATAGGGGAGCACCAGTGCAACTCCAGGGCAGAGGAGACTCACACTGTGAGCTGCAGTGGAAGCAGCAAGAACACCAAGATGTTTGTGAAAATTTGGTTTTAAAGCTGATCCTTATTTCAGACACTTTTCTAATCCCTGAGTAGTCTTGAAGTAGGACCACATGATGCCTGGCCTAGGAAGTGTTGCTGGATTCTGACAAATTCTTATCTGGATTTCAGTGGGGGTGGGGGTGGTGGCATCTGTTAAAAGCCTGTGTTGGGTCTGGCTACCAAAGCTGGGCCATGCAGACCCAAAACAAGTCCTGCTGTGCTCAGATCCTCTATAAGACACTTTCAAACTAAATTTTACGCTGAAGAAAACTGGAACACAGCTCAATAGTCAGCCAAGGCAGCTGCCGCTCCAGCCTCTCTACAACACCATCCCAACTATTATTAGGATCCACAGCTAAGATGCATTGTAAGCCAAGCTGTTCAGTGCTCACTAAATTCCCTTCAGATTAAATTAACTTGATTCCAATCCATGCACCCAAGCTGGCTGTGTACACATTAACATTCCTTTAAAGCAGTGATGTAATGAAGATCAACATATTCCCACCTTTTAAATCACAGGGGATGATTACATTGAGACAAATGAAAATTGAAGCATATTGACAAGATTGGGGTTTTTTTTTTCCCCTCTGCATGAAATAATTGTAGAGGTAGGCAGTCTAGTGTTTAACAGAAGTACTGTGTCCTATGTAAATAAATGTATAGCTAGGAACAGTCACAGAGGTTAAAGGGCATCTGTAAAGAGAAAACTATGATTCCTAGACTCTGCTAAATTTATTTAGTAGAGGGACTAAAGAAAGTTTCTGACTGGGCTCTAAGGTGCTAATAGCCCAACCAGATAAATGTTAGCTTCCCATGTCTGGATGCCAGAAGAAACTATAAACGGCTAGGAGCTGACACACAATTCTTCTATCCAAGAAAAACATGTTATTCTGCACAAAAAAAAAATAGGGCATAGAGTATTATATCTCGGTATAACATTGATGTATTATTCTTTCTCAACCTCTGGGCTTCAGGAGGGTGCAGTGTTATTGTTCTATATTAATCCTCCCATGCATAAATTTAGCTTTAAAATTATTAAGTGGAAGCCATCAACCTATGCATCATAATTTAATATTTATTTTTATTCACTGTTGCCTACAATTACTTCTTAGAAATTTAAAGCTGAATTAGATTTCCTCTCTGAATTTATTTTTCCTGTATCACACATGCATATAGATCTACCAACATGGAGCACTTGCATGCTGAACCACCAGAATCGCTTTTGTGTCTAGAACTGAATTAAATTATTTATACAGAGACAGTGACTTTTGGATTAGACCTTAATTACAGTAACATTTCTGCAAGCAAAACAGGGTGAATTTAGCAAGCTTATAGTTGATAATCCCTAATAACAACCTGCTCAGTGAGTATATCACTATTAGTTTAACACCATGCTTCAGGAGGTGCTCCAGACACAGGGGCATTTCTGACTCATGAGTTACCCTGTAACTACAGAGTTTGATTCCTGACCATAATCAGGGTAACACTGACTCATCTGGATCTTTCTCTGAAATCAGAAAGAAAGGTTACTTTAAAAACGATGACTCATCATTTAGTCTTGTGAGGTACACCTGAAGCTTCTAGAAATTCATCATTCTTCAGATAACATGGAGTTCCCTGGCTATGGTTCACCAGTTTAGCACAGCCTCTGGACATATTTAAGTTACACTAATATGTTATAGCCATGTTGTTTGCAACCCTTTGAAAAGTGGCAGATTCAAAGTATGCTCTTTTCCCAGCAGGAAGTTAAATTTTGGTACCTATTCACATGGTTGGATCAAACTCTGTCTTCATTTTCACCTGTACAACCACACTGAAACCAGTGGAAATAGGCAAGTGAAAAAGAAAGCAAATGTAAAGTGAGGTCACTCTTCCCCTTTTCTCAAAGATAAGAAGTTTTCGCATGGCAGCAGCCTTGGGAAACAAATCATTTTAGACCAAATTAGTCCCAGTGGTAATGTTGATTTTTAGCAACTGTCTTACACCAGGGATACATTTAATTCCATGGTTCTTTGTTGTTCTCATTAATAAGCCACCTTAGGTCACTCAGTCTGCATGCAAAAGTATCATTACTGCTATTTAATTACTTTGTTTTTGAAAGAAAAACTACCCCATTGGGTTGAATATAACCAGCAATGTGGTCAAATTAAAGTTGTGCACTCCAACCCAAATATTTTTTTCTTTTTTTCTGCATATATAATTACATGTAATTTTTAGTTGTGTACAGATTTTTTACGATAAAACTCCATTAATCACAAATTCATCAATGCAGCAAAAATAGATCCAAAGAAACGTGGTATAATGTTACAAACATAAGACATGTTTTAGGATGGAAAGAGGCCAGGATTCCCATCTTCATCTATCCCCTAATGTTACATAAATGACTAAGTCATCATATCCGTGGTTTTCACATGGAAATATAAACACCACTGAAATTCCATTCACTATAAATGGCTATGACTCTCGAGTGCTTAAAGTTACCAAGAGAACCATAAGAACAGGGTGCACAAAATCCACTGAAGGATGAGAGCAGCCAGGGCAGTGCTGGCAGTGGGTGCTGCTCACACAGGGCACTAATTGCCACCCAGGCTCCCACTCCTGGCTGTGTCGTCACCTTCCCTGTGCCCTCACACACAGGTTCTCCAGATCTCTGGATATTCCGTTTCCCCAGCTCCTGAAGTGGTTTTTGTTATGTTTCTGTCACTCAGATTAGCTCTGAAGGCCTGGCATGCATGCTATGGCTCCTGAGAGAATAGGGGCTCAAAGTTTATTTAGCTCCTGAAGGCCTGTTCTAGCACTAATTAAAAATAACCTTTCATGTAGGGCACTGCAGGCCCAGCTCCTGCACAACCGAGGAGCTGAACTCAGGGAACTTGCTCCAAATGTAAAGCAGCATCCAGGTGAGAAAAATTTCTCTCTCTCTGTGCTTTTGCAACTAAACCAAAGCCAGGCTATATTCTAATCTAATTATAGTCCTTAAATCAGCAGTGTGTTACCAGCCCAGGGTCTTTTTATCTTCAGAGCCTCAAGAAGACAATTCATAAACAAACAGTGGTTGTGAAATCCAGTCAGGCAAGAGATGCCTCTGATTTCAGAGCAGAAATCCATGCTATGTTGATGGCACTACTGGCTCAAATATCATATTTACATTCTAGTTTTTAATGGCCTGCAGTTAGGAATCAGACAAGCTGTTCTGTAGGTGGTCTAAATTATATCCTGTGTGCACGCTGCATGCTGAGAGGAGTTTGCTGATCTAACAAATGATAAAAGACTAAGCAGTCACCCACTGTAAGTCCAAATCTTTACCCTGGCAAACCTTACGCTGATTTTTCATAGGGGTTTGCCTGAGTAATGGCTGTAGAATTTGGCCCATTTTGACCACACCAGTGATTAACAGTCAAATACCAGGACCCCTGTCCCTCTGGTCCATTTTAGGTATTTAGAGCTGATTCACATTATTGCAATAACAAAAAAATCTTACTATCTTCTAGCCTTTTTTAACCTCAAATTTCTCTGTGATGAAGATTATTTTCTCCATTTAATGTAAATGTTTTTTTAGACATATCTGATCACCTAAATATGCACATGTGTGACTTGTGGGATTTTCAAGAATACCTGAGTGCCTGTCTTTCACTAAAATCAAGGAGTATTAACAGCTAAATGTCTTTAATGAGTGATAGATACCAAACTGATTGATTAAACAAAAATCACATTAGAAAGCTTTAACAAAGCAGGATATTTATTCTGCCACCCCTATGTCAAACCACTACTCAGGTTCCTGCATTTGACTTCTGCTAAAACAGTCAGTCTCCTTTTTCTTTAACTCACTACATTTCATGTCCTTTAAAGAAGGGGGTCTCTAAGATACGACCTGGTCTTTCGATCTGTGCATAGCTCAGCACCAAAGATCTTCAACTTGATTGAGACTGGAAATTAAAGAATCACAGAACAGTGTGAGGTGGATGGGACCCACAATGGGCATCCATGAGTCCAGTTTCATGAGCAAATGGCCCATGTGAGCCCACAGGTCACTAGCAGCATGGTCCAATCAGCTGAGCTGAGCTCTGAACTGGATTCATTTAACTCCAGAGAAAGGTAAAACATAGAAATTGTAGTGGCACCAATGGAGAGCTGACAATCCAGTTTTGCTTTTAATATAACTGAAACAAAATGCTTATAAGGGAGGGTTCTTATTAGGGAGGGTGGGTGAGTAGAACTCAAACAACAATTCTATGACAGGCCCCTAAATGATATCCAAAATTAACACCTTTGTGTTATAAAAGGCAGGAAAGATGCTCCGTTCCCTTTCCTGCTCCAAGGTTTGGGCACATCTGAGCCCCTTTCCCTGCAGCTGCTGAGGAGGCTTGGCAGGAGTGAAGCTCCAGCCCCTTGTGCACATTCACTGCCCCATCTGGGGCAGCAGGCAGCAGTGCAGGCATGGTGGGTTCCATCCCGGGCCCCAGAGCAACACTGGCTGCCTCTGGGGGAAAAGGGATTTAGCTCCAGGACAGCCCTGTGGCCTGGGCTCACAGTGATGGCAGCAGCCCAGGAGGTGTCTTGGAGCACATCTCCCAGGAGTTTGTACTCTGGAAACACACTGGCTAGCAGGAACAATTGGGAGATTTACCTCCAAATCCCAAGTAACATGAGACATCATGTAAAAATAAGATTAAAATGATTAATTTGAGGGAATTGCAGGAGAAACAGCCCTTCTTTATGTCACTTTTTCATAATCCTGAAATAACCCCTGGAAGTAGGCGAATTTGAGTTTCCTTCAACACCTGCTAATTATGTTTGAGATAAAAGTTGTAACCCTTATTCCTCCTTCCTGTATCATGCTGGACTTTGGCTTCTGGGGAGAGATTTCTGTCTCTCTTCTTGAATATAGTTCTGCTTAGAGCAATGAGTAACTCCACCAGGTTTAGGAACATTTTAGCAGATAAGATGCTTACTTTCCCACTTTATCCCATTGCCTTCCTCCAGAGCCAGTAAAGAGCAGGGATTAGGAACACCAGGGCCACCTCTTCATTCTCCATAAAACCCTGCTGTGCCTGTGAATAACCATGGAAGGACAGGAGGGAATGCCCAGCAAGTCAAACCCACTGCCAGGCCTGATGGTCAGGCAGAGGAGGGAGCTGGTGGGACTCAGTGGGGTGGGGGCAAGGGGAGCAGGCAGCAACCCCTGTGCAGGTCTATCTGTGGGAGCTGCTGCCACAGTTCATGAACAGGCCATGGAATGAAGCTCCCAATCCTTCTTGTAGTAGTTATTAGCAGTATAAGAGTTAATATTTTCATTGACAGGCAAAAAATTACTCTGTTTTTTTCTGTTCTGCAGGAAAAGCGCTACTGAAAGCTGAGTGATAATGTATTGATCTGAAAGGTATTCTCCACCTGAGTGCAACTGCCTTGGGGAAGGTGGGACACCTGCACCATGTCAGCTGGGTGCTGTCCCACAAGAGGGTCAGAGCCTGTGGAAGGAAGGAGATCTTCTTCTCCAGAAGCAGCACCCTCATCTCCATGCCTTGCAGGCCCTCAGCAGCAAAAATTCCAATTTTCCATGGTCATGCTTTCCCCCCGTTCCCCTCCCTGGAGGTTGCTCACAGCTCTGCCTAAGGGCTGCAGGATGCTCCCTACTCCCAGTGCCCTGGATTGAACCACGAGCTGCTGAACTCTCAAACGTGCTTTTTGGTGGGTGCACACAGTGATGTTTTGTCTGCTGCTCCTTTATCTTGACTTCATTTGTCTTGGTGTTTCCCACAGATGGTTACAATAAGACTGAAAATGGTTTCCCTGCTTTATTAAAAAAAAAAGGCAACAGACTCCCGTCTCTCCTTTCCATTTTCTTAAGTGAAACTTAGATGTCTTAGTTAGGAAGTAAAGTCTGGATATTAACTTAAATAAACCTGTGAAGTCATTTTAGTTTGGGTCACCTGGATTTTTAAGCAGTCAAATCTCTTCTGGCTGAAAATGTTCTCCTTCTACTACCCAGGAAAGAAGAATCTGTCCTGCAGTGGTTTAGGTGGTGAAGGCTATAGATAATAAATAACAGCATGGTCATACTTTCAACACTATCCTTGGTCATGGCATTAATCATTCCTATGCATAAAGGTAGGCTTTGTGATCTGCATATATATTGTTCTGCATATTTGTTCATCATTTGTGGGGTTTTTTTCTCATCTAGCTTGCTAGATTGTGATGGAATAACTTCAGGAAGTCTACAGCCAGATTCCCCCCTGCTTGCGCTGACTCTGCTCTGAACAGCAGAACATCCACTCCAAACTAATAGAAGAAAAATAAGAACAAGTTTTCACTGTGAGAGGTTCCTTTCCTACTTCATTCAGACTTTATGGGAGAAGGGATGAAAATGGCTTTTGAAATATAAAAGGCTGCTCTAACCAGCTTCTCACTAGGGTTTGTCACATCCCATTAGCAGTGATCTAGAAATATCAGTCCTAACTTGGTGGCAATCACTCACCTTCACCAGTGTCATGTGAATGCCCATCCATGGTAACGTTCAACCTGCCCTGGAACAGCTCCAAAGACAGATTGTGTGACAGGAGAGATTGTTAATGCATATAGGCTTTCCTGGGATGAGTTAGAGTGAAGGAATAACCTGCTTTATCCTGTAGAGTCAGTGCACACTAGGCAAAAAGTCATCCCCAGCACAGGGGCTTTCACCACTTCTGAAGATTTAACATTTTAGATACTATTTTATCTCCATTAAAATCCCTTGCTATACCTGTATTTCATGTGCATGGTGTTTGTTGAGGTTTAGATCTAAAACACAGCCTCTGTGCTTAACAAAACTGCTTTTTTTTTGCACTTGTGTTCAATTAGGTCCATTTTATTACAGAATTAGGTCAATTTCATTACAGAAACCTATATGTTCAGTCATTATAAGGGATAACTATTATACATTCCAATAAAAAATTGTTCACTTTAAGGATAAACTGAGTAGGAATTTGCTTCCAAAGTATTTTCATCAATGTACTGTCAGCTTAAGGCTGATACCTTTTAATTACTTGGTATTTTTTTCTGGAGATTTATCCTTAAATCTCTCAATAACTCCAGCAAAATCTTCCTGTCAGCTAATGGACCACTCCCCTTACAGTGCAATGCATCAGGCCAAGAAAAAGATCGAAACAGTCCCTTTCCTTTTCCCTCAATGTAATATTGTTAAATGGGAATTGAATGTAGGACATGACAGTCCACAAACAAGAAAACTCCCAGTAAAAGAGACTGGGTTATGTGTATTCCTGTGAACAGAAAAAATTCAGCTGCAATTCTGCGGCATGCAATTTCATCTTTCAGGAATTTTCTTCATATTCGCGAATGAATACACGTTATCCAGCTTTTGTCTGCAAATGATAAAACAAAGCCAGCACAAGTCCAGAACAGGAAACAGAGCCAAGCAGAAGAATAGCCTTGAACGTGGAAGAAAACGCAGATGCGAGGTGTCTGAGCCGTTACAAATATAATTGCAGATATTGCAGGCTGGCCGGGCGGAACGGGGTAAATAAACAGAGAGCTGGGTGTGAACGCGCCGTTGGTGTGGGCACCGGGCGAGGTGCCACCCCTGGCAGGGCGGCGGGGGCTCCGTGCGCCGCGCGAGCGAGCGCGGCTCCGTGCCCCGGGAGCGCGGCGCGGGCTGCCAGGGACCATCCATCAGCCCTCCAGAAAGGGCTGTCAGCCCCGCTGCAGGCCCAGCGCCAGCCTGTCAAGTGTTGGGCTCGCAGCCAGTCCGTCATGGTTTGGGGCTGGTAGCCAAGCAGTAACTTTGATGTTTAAGGGGTTAGCCAACTGGTATGTGAGGGTGGCCTATCAGCTCAGAAATAATATACCGCACTCAAAGGTCATGAGTTCTGAAACTAATCTGGCTGTTATAATATTTCTAATAAAAACTGAGGTAGACCTTTTATATTGTAAAAAGTGTTCAAATTATTTCAGTATTTGTTTTGATTAAAATTTCCATTACACGTGCTTTTCATTACGCAACTCAATTAGTATATAAAAGATTTTCTGTTTAAAATGTTCAAATGAGCATAATTGTTCAATTTGGAAAGATTACAATGCTTTTATTTAATTAACACTGCAATAAATACTTCATTTTGTAATGAACCCCATACTTTTGGGCCATTAACCATTCAATAAATTTACAGTATGGAAGGTTCTTTATGGGGAAGAAGATAAATAAAGCGATTTAAATGAATCTGCAACAGCTCTGATGCTAAGCAGCAAATTACAGCTTTTTGCTTCCCATCCAATAGAGACATACCTCGATTGCAAACATGTGGGAAAGTAATAAACATTACACATTTCAATTACTATTTTGACCATGAGTTACACAACACTTTCAAATTTGCTATGTAGAAATGCATGTCCACATTTGCAGCATCTTCCAAGACAGAGAAGATGAAATAAATTTTCATCTGCCTTTCACCTTCCCCTCCTCCCATCTCATCCACTGCATCTTCAGTTCTGAAAACCTGTGTGGGAATTTCCTAGTTTAGAGCCGATCATTTGTTTCCTCATGAGAGTAAAATCAAGATCAAAAAACATCCCAGCTATTCAATAGTTTGTTATTTGCAATATGAAGGAGGAAAGTCCCCTGGTCATAGTGTGGCACGGTGTGTCTAAACACCCCAGGGAAATCACAGAGAGCAGAGTTGTGACAGAATAAAAGGAATACAGAGTGAACCCCAGCGCCCCAGCTGGATCATGTCCATCCATTCCAAGGCCTACAAGTGTGTCTAAATTCATAAATCAGGAAGAGGCTCAAGAGGTAAAAGTGGCTGTCTCAGGTAGTGGAAGTACTGCTCCGAGCTGGATGGGAAGCAAGAGCCTGGAGTCACAGAATCATTTAGGTTGGAAAAGACCTCCAAGATCATTGAGTTCAACCATGAACCTACTGGTCCCCACAGGCTGGGTGATCCGAGCCCCCAGGCCTGACTGACTGCAGGGTGTTAAATGCCTTCAAATCCCAACAAAAACCGCAGAGCTGGGAGCTGTGGGCACGTGCAGGAGCTGTGCAGAATCCTGTTTCATCCAGGCTGCTGGGGACCTGCCATGCCACCCACCTGCCAGGGAGCTCTCATGGAAAAGGGGCTCACTTCTGTCAATATTTAGTGTCATTTCATGGTTGTACGCATGGAGGGCAAAGCTATTTCAGATTTACAGGGCTTCTCAGCCAAAAATGCTCATAAAACTCCAGTTTGCCAAAAATGGTAACATTACCAGTAACAAAATCTAATTTGTGAACTTCACTAGGAAAAAGGGCTCTTTGTAAAACTGTGATTTCATCTAAGAATATGGATTCAAAAGATTTTATTATTTCATTAACCAAGCCTCTCTTTTGCTATTCCAAAAGTTGCAATCCAGAATCTTTAAGTGAAAACCATTAAAAAACGCACCCAAAAAACCCTCGAATCAATCCAACAAGAAAACTACCCAAGAAAATACTTTTGAAATTATTAGACTTTTATATTTCACCCTTTTGAAATAGATTGGCCAGCATTTTTCCACAATGTCCACTGGAGTCCTTTCAGATGTTGTGCTGTGTTTACAGTATCAATAGTTTTCAATAATTATGAAATTAATTTAAGCCACAAAAACATGTATTTAGGCATGCCCTGTGAACTGTAACCACTGAGCAAACTACTTGAAAAACATTTACCACATGCTGTATTTCTCTACTGCTATTTGGATTTTTTTCCTAATCAGAAAATAATACATGAGTAGCACAGACACAAAATGCATAAAATCTAGATTTTGAGAATATTTTAAATGGGTGAAAAGAAAAATTATTACTAAAACTTGACTTAATAAAAAGGTTTTTTTGAGATAATTTAAGATTCCTAAATATACCTTAAAGCAAGTAAACATTTCAAATAGATTTTTCTCAGGAAATATAGCCACCTGCTTTTGTATATTTTCTGGAGAGGGGAAAAAAGATAGACTCCTGTTGTGCAAAAATAAATTGTGCAGTTTGTGGTAACCTTATTAAAGATGAGCAATTTTTAAAGCTAGCAGTGGGACATAAATGTTTAACACAAGAGTCTTTTTCTTACAGAAGCTTTGAATAAGGACATGCCTTATTCAAAGGCATAGACTTACAGGCAGAAAAGGAGCAAAATATTTTAAAATATTAACTGTATAGCCTGGTCAATGAAAATGTTAAAATCAGATTAAAAACTCCAGAAGCCACAAGCTGTCCTGTAGTAGTGTCTTAGTCCTTGGCACTTAGCCCCTGCAAACCTGGTGAATTAGGATATGGTCTCACTAGGAGGCTGCTCTCACTGTCATTGTAGACTTTCCATTGCTAGGAGTAAAAAAGATATATCCCTTAGAGTCTTTTGTGGGTCTATTTTAAGAACCTGAATAATAATCGAGACACTTAAGCATGTGCTACATTTCATGGTACTTAAACACAAGTTTATGAAGTAGTTTAGTTTAACTCTGGTAGTGATCTCTATCTGATTACCAGTTTTTTTCCAAATGTCCAACTATTTGAGCTGCTGTTTTCTTGTCTAACTGCAGGATTTGAGGTCAACCAGATTGAGAAATGATAAAAAATTCCTTCATAATTAACTGATTTTATCAAACTCTAGACATAAAATTCAAATATTCTGAAGAATCAGGTCCTCCAGTGCATTTCTGAAGTGTTGTCTCTGAACCCTCTAGCAAGGAAGGGAAATACCTCTGGTTTAGAGCTCATGTACCAAAGAAATAAGATATTCCTACCTTTCATCTAAATGGCAAATAAGAATTAAAAGAAACAGCAATAATACTCTAAGGGATAAATAACTAATTGACTGTTTTGGTAAAATTATTTCTGTTTACACAAAGGAAGTTGATTTTGTTTTGAAACACCTTCTTGTTTCCTGTTCTTATCCCAATCCTGCAAACTCCTCACCCTTCTCCTTTTATGGCAATATAAACACTGGAAGTAACAATGATTCTCTCACCAATGCTGTTGTCACTCATACCTGAGCACCTTCATCTATCTATTCATAGCATCTCAAGAAAATAATTTAAATCACCAGAACAGCATTTCTTCCATTCATTCAATACACAAATATGAACCAAATATATTCTTTTGTGAAATGTGTGTTGGTAGGACCCTGGCACAGTCCTAAAGGGTAAGATGGGAACATGGTCAAGAATGTTAACATTTTGACCAAGCTGTCTCATAATAGCAGGAGAAAGGGCTGTGGCTTTATAGGCCTCTTTTATTTTTTAGCTTTGCAGAAGTCTGAAACTATGCCATTAAGACACTTCTGAATTACATGAGCAACAGACAGTCTTGTCTGGTGCCTTAAATGAAAGTTTTCTTTATTATATGGATCAGAAGTTGAAGTATTGCACGTCTCATATGCGCAGCACTCAGCACTCAGTGTGAGCTCTTCTGAGATCCTTATCTCTAAACCAGTTTTTCTTCAAAGTCATAAACATCTGGAAATTGTGCACTATTCTTGCTATAGAAATCAAACACTCTAGTCCTTATTTGATCTCCCAGAGAACATTCCCATTGCTTTCTTCTGTTGTGTAGGTGCCACAGGATGTGGCTTTCTATTTGACAGCTCCTTTTCTTAGGTGACTGGGAATCGGTCAGACAAGGATAAATTTGGTCTTTTTTTGCCAGCTTTTTGCCTTATTTAACTGACTAAATACTGCAATTTTCAAGAGACAGTCAGTGGTTTTATATTGAGATAAAATTGTTATAAGAGAAAATTCAAAGTCTTTTTTGCCCTTACCACAAACAGAGTGCCCAGTGCCATTCAGGATTTACCTAGAAAGCTGTGAGCCATTATGAAATCCAAACTCAAACATGCTCCTGCTTGTGGGTGAGACATATGCCTAGCAGTGTTTTGCCTGGCTAAGGAAAAGAAATAACCAGAGTATGTATACAGTGATTTCTTCCTCCAGAAGCCCTTGCAGCTTCTGACAGTGTCTGACCTTGGGACTTCCTAAGTTGTTTCCTAAGAGATAACACTCAAGACTCTCACCTAATTGAGACATTAGTAGTTTTTCCAAAAGAGACAGATTTTTCTTCATCTGAATCCAGTAAGAGCTGAGCTTGGTCTGATGTTTCAGAATGGAAATTTCCATAGCAGCTTCTAAAACCAGGTTTGAATAGAAGGCTCTCATGTATGGCCACAGCTCAGGTTTAAAAGGAAGAGCTTTAAAGGATTGTGGGAAAGTTTTTACTATCTCATCCTGATTTTCCCATTTCCTTTGTTACTACCATCAGACGATCTCAGTAGCATCATAAGGAATTGAGGATATTTTTTTAATTTGTGGAAATAAAAATCAGTAGTATATGTTACACCCCTGATTGATCTTTAGAACTAGAGATTACCATGCCCCTTATCACAGTGATCCATTAGGCTTTACAGTTGAAAACCTGCTCCCATCAAAGCAGAGCAGCCAATATAACATTTTATTTGTAGCTCTTCATTTAGAGAGATTCAGAATGCCTCACATATCTTGGGAAAAAACAAGCATGAGCTAAATCTTACATGAAAAATACAATCTGAATAACACAGCATGAAAACAATTATGAACTACACATCAGAGAAAAAAAACTTCCATTTTTTGGTGTAAAACACATAAAATTCCTCTTTAAAAAATTTTTCTACCTGTGTTTTCTCTCCCAAATAGCATGTGAATTCCCTTCCACTCTTGTTTTTATTTATATTTTCCTTTAATGCTTCTTTCAGGAAAAAACCGATTCTGACTAGGTCTACTTTTCTGATGCTCAAAGAGAAAATTTCCCTGGCAGCTTTGTGTCAGCAGGATATGGCCCCTTGCATGGAGTGGGAGTTGCTGGAGGAGCTGGGCCATCAGACCACCTCACACGTGGGAGACACCAGCAGAAAGTGAGCAAACGTGGCACGTTTCAGATCTCAGGGTGTCTTTGTGCCCTAAAAGCCTGAAAGTGTTTTATATAAATGCCTTAACAGTAAGGCTGTAAATAAAGTGCACAAGATTCTGGAAGAGAAGTTATGAAAATACATTTTTTTACATATTGCCTCCACATCATTAAAATCTCTGAAGGATTGTCTGTATTTCTTAAACCTTTCTTTTTGCAGAACCTTTTACAAAACATTTAAGTTTTAAAATTCATTCAGAAGATATTTATAGCTATGATGAAGGATAACAAGTTTCATGTGGGCATCTGAATATTTAGGAAAAAATTCAGCAAGTGTGACTGACTATACACTGGTGAAGCATCAAATATGTATTTACTTTCATGAGTTCAGGATGCCAAGCTAATTTATGAGCAGCTGAATGAAATAGAGCCATAAGTGAGTTCAAGTTAGTGGTCATTCCATATCAGTAAAAAATCCTACACTACTACCCTTGGATTTAACCACTGGAGGTGTTTCCTGTCATGTTGGGCCATGTACATTATCTGTGCAATAAGGCTCTTCAAGAGGGCTAAAATGTACATTTAGCGGTATTAGTAACCAATTGTGCTGCAGGAATCTTCGTGGCTGTCTGTCTTGTTCTGGTCTGGGAATTGTCAATCTCTCTACAGCACGTGAGAACAACATGTTGGGATGCCACAAGAATGTGGGTAACATTTATGTAACCTTCAGCCTTTGTGGGAAAATAAAATCCTTTGTTACTTGGAGTTGACTCTGTACCAGATGGTATGAATAAATGTTTGCAATGCCAGTGCTGTTCAGCTTGGCTGATCGATTCTGTCATACTCCCAAGGAGGTAGAGAGGCCTTAAGTAACTGATTCAGGATGTAGAAAATATTTTCCTTTTCCTGTTGCAGTAGTATTATGCAGAAGTGATGCTATTCTGAGTGCCAGTTTCTCACTCAGCAGGATGAATGAATTATGTAAATATTGATCAGCCTTTTAGCAAAACTCACAAAGCTCATTGCTAACACTTTCATGTTTTTTAATTAATTCCCAAGATGCTTAAAGCCCAATAGCCTATCTTTCGTTTTTTTATTTTTTATTTTCTGTTCTGGTATCATTGTTGCCTGAAGAAACCAAAGCTGATGCAAAACTTCTGTTGGCTTCTTTATGAAATTCTCTCTTGTTTCCAGTCTGGCCAACAAGTGCATTCTTATGGCAGAACAATTTGGCAAACCTCTCTCGAGCAGTATGAGCCTGATGACAGCAATCTCCTTATTTCTTATGTGTGGAATATAGTGCCTAGTGCTGGCCTGAAGCTGACTCAGGGCTTCTAGGTGCACGCTATGAACAAAACCAACAGAGTGATTCATTTACAGAGCTTGTGCAACATCTTTTCTCCTTCTTCAAATTTTCCTCTTTCTTTTCATAACCCAAGGTGGTGAATCTCAAAAACACAGGCAGCAGAACTTTTTTTGGAAGGTTCAATCCCTTATGCCACACATCCTTTAAAGGATTCTGCGCATAAAGTTTGATCCTGTGCCAAGCTTTATGTGGACCCTGCTAAACTGGGTCACAGAGCTCAAACTGCTATTTTTTTTCTGAAAAATTGCAATTAAAAAATCTCACTGATTTTTCACAACTATCTAAAACATGTGCTGCTTTCAACTTCTGTGCTACAAACAAAAATTTGCTGAAACATCTACTGTGGTATCAGGTGGGAAAGATGACTTTATGGATGTTTCTGATGCAAAAGCATTTTTATTTTGTCAATGTCAGATAAACAGCTTTATGTTGGTTTTGTTCTTCAAAGTCCTAGTCTGTTTTAACTCATCTCTTCCATTTACGCTGCACTGTGTCAATTAAAAACTGTGAAACCTCCAAGGGGTTTTCAGCCCCTTTATATCCTTACCACAGCATGTGTCAGACTTATTCCTGCAGAGGATCCCCTCTGCTCTTATCAGACCACAGAAAAGATAATCTTTCTCTATGTCTATAAGTGGGACAGACACATAAGTATTTACATATTGGTGTCTACAAAACTATTATTCCAAGGAAAAGAAAAACCTCTAGGACAAATTCACGTATGAATAGTTTCTTTGATACCAATAGAGCAAAGCTGCATTTACAATATTGTAACTTAGAAAGAAATTCCCCTGTACCTGTCCTACCTGAATTTATAGCAGACACACAAGTACACTTTTGAATATATACATTATGAACACAGAACTGTCATCACAGCACTTGGGACTAGATTTTAACCTGTACATGTGGTGTACACCTGTGCTTTGTATGACAATGCACTTGATTTGCAATGTGGGAGACTCCCAAGTTCAAAGTTAATCTGGTGTCTTTTTTTCTTTCTCTTACAAGATCGTTTTAAGATTTCCTCTGTAATTCTCACACAGCTTCTGGGGTAACTTTAGTCCCACCTCCTTTAAGAGTATGGAACTTATTTTCACTAATGCAGAATTAACTACTATGAAAAGAACACCAAGGATTATGATATGTCACAGCAGTGTTGCTGTTCAAATGTCCTACTCTATATATTTTCTCTTAAAGCCAATAATGTTCAAGAAGAAATCAATTTCAACAAACTAAAAAAATAGGACAGAAAGCCAAACCCACAGGTAAATGTAGCGTTTCCTCCCTGTTTCACTTCAAAAACCATAATCACAGTCTCTGCTATATTCACCCTGCAAACAACCCCTGCACTTTCCTGGGATGAGCATTGTGGAGGCATTATCCAACTACTTTTCCTTCTATTTTACTCATTCAAAGAAAGATCACCAACCACATCTCTTTCTCCCAGGCCAGACTTCTCGTGGACTCAACTGGGATCATCCACCTCCCTTTCCTTTCCCTTCCTCCCCCTCCCTTACTCTGCTCAAGGCAGCTGCTGCGTCCTAAACTGAACAATAACAGAGGTTGGCTATCTGGACTTTTCCAGGCAAAATGGCCATATCCCATATATGGAGCATACTAACCTCTTTGTAATTTAATGCTGGCATCCTTGACAAGGTAGCTGCATTCTGTCTCACAGCATGTTGTATATTTTAAATGCTGTTGTACAACTGCTGGCCAGACCGCACAGTATAAAGTAACGGCTGAACAAAAAAGAAATTCAGTACTAACAGGCAAACCACAGAAGTTTTGGCTGAGCATCCAAAACTGCTAATGCTTATCGGGACCTCCTGAGAGCCCCCTCCTTCCTGCAGCCCAGAAACCTCCACCGCCAACTGTCCTGATCCTCATTAACTTCACATCACTGTCATTTGCTCGTTTTTTGCAGCAGCAGCCTCCACAAGCTGCTTGGCACTTCCCAAACACAGTATGAGACATGCTTTGCTATTGTTTTCTCCTCTTTTTTTAAAATTTATTTTATTTTTGGGGACAGCAGGAGACATGAGCTGTGCTGGAGAAATTACAGAATTAGTGCAAGCCCTGCCCTGTGTCTGTACAGCAATGAGGTGCCATCTGATGAGAGCTGGAATCTGGCCTCCCCAGCCCTTCAGGGGTCCTTTGCTATTTGTCACACCATCAGGCCTCCAATCCTGCCAGCTCAGTCTGAAGCATGGAAGCAGCTCCATTAAGTTCAAAAAGACATCCATTTTAAAAGTTCTGCCAGAGAGTTTACATCTGAGCAGAGACAAGGGCTCTTACACACTTGATATGAGAGTGCATCAAAGTGTAGTGAAGGAAAGATTGAACACAGCTCTTTACATAAATGCCTACAACACGTGTTTACCTACGTGACAGCAGCTTCTCCAGCTTTTCCTTCTCCTCTCCATTCCTGCTCAGCCTATGTCTGCAGCAGGATGACAGCTGCCATCCTCAGCACAGCTGTCAAACACAGTGCTCAGAGTCCATGCATTTCTCCTGACAGAAATACCATCACTGATACTTTTCTCTGCCAACAAGCACCACTGAGAGACTCTTTGGGGCTTTATGCAATTTCTTAGAAATGTCCTGGGACCACAGCTCAGTGTCAGGATGCACCATGTAACCACAACTCCATCTGAAAACTGCAATTACCCTTACAAAGGACAGAAAGTAGAGAAAGACAACACAGACTCCAACACAGGATCAACTGGATTCACTAATTCTTTTTTTTTTTCCATTTCCTTCTCTTCTTTCTTATCTGGATGCTCTTCTAGTGCTATTTTACCATTTGGATTCTCATTACAAGCTTCCTTGCTTCCTGCCCCTTGGTCTCCTCTCTTTGCTTCTCCTGTGGTTTGTAATGCTTTATTCCTACATCATAATTAATATTCATCACAATTAATGAGTTATATCTGCACTCCCAGGACCCAGTGTCTGAATGGCCCATCAGCAGAAAGATTAGCAAAACTAATTTTCCTACAGATGGTTAAGAATCACAGTTTTATGGGAAAGCAACTACTCTAATGAATCTGTGACCTGCCAGTGCCCTGGGGAATATCTGTTAGGTGTCACCAACACTCAGATCAAAACACTTGTGAACATGATTTCACTCACTCACTGTGATAATATGATGTTATCCCTTGGATCTGATCCACATCACCAAAAAAGGGTGAGTATGTATTGGGAGGTTTTGTTTGTTTTTTTTTTTTTAATAACAGCAAACATGGCTTCTGGCTTCCTTGTGGGTGGTATATTAAATTTGAATTTTTTCCCCCTAAAGTGGTTCAGCTATGAATTTATTTTCTCCCTGCCTTGCTTGAACCATAATATTGTGGTAATATTAGTTACATATTTGAATTGCTACAAATCAGATATGCTGATTTTAAGATTTTCTTCTTGTTTTGTGCCAAGTGTTAGAAATAATTAATTAGCATATAATGTAGCACCAAAGAGATCCCCATTCCCAGGATTTTTATAACATGCATTATCTTCTTACAGACATAATCTTGCTGTTGATAATAAAATGGTAGATGTTCAGTACTTGTGGGGGTGTTCCTTAGCAAAGGGCAGCAGTGTAGATTAAACCAGCAAATTCTCAGAGTTATGATTAGAAAATTCTCATGATCCCACAGACAAGTCTCCCTGGGATATGAAGTGGCACAAGCACCTGTGAAATGGCTCTAATTAACAAAGTAGTGCTTGTTGGCAGTTGAAAAAATAAGTAAGCCATTAACTTAGGAAAGAAATTGAATCCAAATAATAATTGTCTGAGGAAAAAAAAGCTCGCCATCCAGTACACCCTTCCTTGCTGTTTCATTTCTCACATTTATAAGGAGATGGGCTTTTCTTTCCTCATCTGGTGAAGAAGAAAATAATGCATATCTCAAAAAGCAGGTCTGTTTTTTTAACTGTATATTAGAATTATCCCAATCATCTAACATGCTGCATAATTAACAAGAAATTGAACTTATGGGTATAGCTGAATAGGTGTTTCAAAAGAAGAAAAAAACCCTACCTGAAGACATTCTGCTAAAGGTTGGGTATGGATTGTGTGAAGTTATGATTTTACACTAACTGCTATCAGTGGACACCATAGCTTGGCCTAGGATTACACACCAACTGCACATGTATTTCATATTAGATATGGTTGCACAGATCCTTCACATCAGCTCAACCGCTTCCCTCATGCTGCTGGATAACCCCACAGTAGAGGGGAACTTCGTGTTTCACTGAAATTCGGTTTTACTTGAGCTAAAAATATGTGTTCAAAATGGCTTGAGATGTTGCACAAGCAAGAAACTGGACACCATGCCTTCTACCCCATCTCCCAGAACCATCAGATATAGTGGTTTCCCACTAAGAAGTCACTTCCAAGCACTTTGGCTCACTGGTTGGGCAGTGTAAGAGGCGTTTATGTATACATTGGATTATATACAATCTTTGTCTGGCTAAGTCTTTTGCTTTTAAGCTTGTTAATCCTGGTATCTTTGGGTTCTGACTCACAAGTCAGATAGTTATCTTTGGATGTCTGCAGTGATTCCTGCTCTTTGGTGCCTGGACCACCCGCCTCTCAAAGCTCTCCCGCAAGCCCACCTTCCTCCCACTGCAGAGGGACTCGCTGTGACTGCCCCACCATCCCCATGGACCAGCTGTCCCTGTCACATCTCTGCAAGGAGGGAATGGCACCACCCCACACCACCCCCAGCACAGTGCTCACCTGGAACATGGGCAAAGCACACTGTGTTCTCTGCTCTTTAAAGTACTCACACTCAGTTTAGCTGAATGAATCTGAAATCTGGGCAGATGCTAGAAGGACTTCTCCTTACCTCCTTTCCCAGAGGCTTCCTCAGCCTCACTCATATGTAAGTCCCTTTTCTATTAGATCAGGTCTTGCCCTGTTCATAAGCAAAGACTCAGTGGTTTAGGGATATTTAGGTGTTCAGAGAGATTTACAGTTACAAATTTACTCATGCAGGAATTCAACCAACTGAGGCGTTAGCTACAGGGAAATATTTCAGGATCTACAATTTAAAGTGCCCAGGTCCCTAAAGAGAGCCTTACATGCCAGTTAGTGACTGTTCCAATGCTAATGGGGAAGTGAGCAAGAAAATAAAGATTGCTGAAACATGGATGTGTGGCACAGAGTTTGAAAGATCATGGTAAACAATGTAAGGAGTATCAAGAGCAGAACTCTCTTTTGACACATGCTGCTTTGGGTTGCATATGATGTGGAATTTTGTTTTCATGATGATGGAATTTAGTAAGGATAATGTTTTGTCTTGTTATCCACTTTCTTGAAAGTGGACAACCCACTGGTTGTGAAGAGATGGACAAATATCATAAATTTGTGTGAAATGTTAGAAACTGCCTCTGACACCAGTTCACTATACGAAGTTAATCATTATTCTGTGGGGAAAAATACCCCACATTTAAGGGAGCACTGACCTCTCTGAAAACCTTTTCTAAAAGCTGCCAGTGTTGATTTTGATCCCAGAGAATAATAGAAAGTTGTATGTTGTTTTACAAATCTTCCCACTATTTTATCTTGGTAATGGAATGATTATTAATACAAAGTCTTCTGTGCTCCTACTTGAAACAAGTCATCTCTAGTACTGACATTCAGCCTGGGAAAAATGCATTAGCACCCTGACTAGTACCTAGGCAAGGTACCTAGTACCAGTCTATTCTTGAATTTTTGACTGCAAACTTTGTTTCAGCTCTTTATGTCATGGTTCTCTGTCACCTGTTGAAACAATATTATTTAACAGGGATTTTTTATCCTCAGACAGTTCTTCACAGAATTTTACCATCTGGCTATCATGGCCTGTTTTTCTGCAAGTCATCTGTTTTCGATTTAACAATTCTGGTTTGTGGTTTAGAAACTCTGTCTGTGACCTCTGTATCTTGAATATTCTCTGCAAGTCACCTTCTTCATTACTGTCTTTTAATTCCTCTCATTTCTTCTGATCTCCTCTTATTATACCTGACTAAACAGATTTGTTTATTTTGGCCCTAGTCTAGCCTCTGATCTTGTGCTTATTTAATCCTTAATCCTCTTAACACCTTAACTGAGAGAGATACATTTTTCTTTTCAGGGCATCTGTTCTTTCTAAATTAATTCTTAACTAAAATAGTGTCTCAAGCAGCCACTTAATATTTATATATTCTTCCTTCTTCAACATTAATAGCATTCAAAATTTGTTATTCTTGCCAGTAATGCAGTGCTCAAGCAGTAGGTGGAAGACAGAGCTCAATTAAACCAGGGCTCCTGTAACATTTTCATTGCTCACATAAATGCAGCCACACACATGAGCTTAGGCCCCGAGACAGAATTTCCTCCAATATACATTTTGCAGCTGGCAAGAGGAGATACAAGGCTTTCTTTGGTTTGGCATTTTATCCAACAGTAAACTGATGTCCAGGTCTCCCTCTATGGCTTGTGAAGAGGCAACAGTGAAGTCAACACTACTAAACCTTTTCAGTGCAAGACTCTGAAGGTCACTGGCCACCTTGGATAGACTTTCCTGTTACAAAAGGGGTGAACCCCCCTTAATATTTCTTTATTACCCCTCTATGAAGAATTAATTTCATAAAAATTGCATGTACACCTGCTGAAGCGCAACAAAGACTGAAGCAACATGCATTGATTCACAGATTAATTGTACTTCTTCCACAAGACTAGTGATCAGGACAAAATGTGGAGCACCAATATAGTGACTGGAGACAATAATTTAGCTTCTTTTTTTTTTTTGTACTAAATATAGCTTCTCTGGAAACCTTGCCTGTTTGCCTAATTGCTTTACTTTGAGACTGTCTGAGGCAGCTGTCAGCCTGTGTGGTGGGAGCATCACCCAGCACATCTGTGTCATCTTTTTGGTTTTCAGTTTTGCACTACAGTTTGTCATGAATTCACAGAAGCACAGCAGATGCTGGGCATTTTGATTGCTGTGCTGCTCCTGGAGATCCCTACACTGCTGACCTGGCTGGCTCAGCAAGCCCTCAGCCAGACCTTGGCACTTTGGTCTCTCCTACAGAAAGCTGCTCTTAGCACCTTCTGCATTAACCAGTGCAACTCTCCAAGGGTGGCACTCTGAATATCTCCTACACCATCTGCTCCTGCCAGTGGAAAACATTTCTTCATAAAAACTGGGCTGTGATGGCTGAAACATGGCTGTGCCATGGGCACAGGAAAGAATTGGATTTATGTTCCAGCTATACATCTTCTTTAGCCTGTCATAAACCCATTTCAACAACATATCTTTAAAAAGAGACAAGAATAAAACTAGAGTCATCCTTATGTATCAGTCTGGATGTTCTTCATTGCCACACAACTCCTGTAGCATTATCAGAGAAAACACCAATCAGTATTTCTTGTTCAATATCACGTACAATACACAAAATCCTTGCTGAAACTACTACTGAATACAACCTTGACAAAATGATGAAGCTGTCCAATTTACCTGTACTTGTCTTAGAAGTGTTTTTCAGGGAAAGGTGCTTAAGGGAAAACTTAAACGATCCAGCTTTTAACAGATAGCAGATAAAAAGTCATTAAAACTTCTGTCTTTGACTACACTGACCTTAGTGACTTTTCTCAGTTTTGGAACTTTTATCAGTTTTCCTAAACAGTTTTTCAAACCCCCCTAATTCGTGAGCCTTTGCTGACAACAGTGTCTCACGTATGAAAGGTCTTGGTTAAGGAGAAAAGGCACACTTAAAATATTTGCTTTGCTTAATATATATGCTAGAAAAATCATTCAATTGCTAGAGAAGTAAACACAACTGAAATGGTATTTAACACAGAGAGTTCCTGAAAATTCAAGAACATAATCTGACAGTAAATTGCTTTGTTAGAGAAATACTTTTTTTTTCAACATTCCTTTCCCTTTTTGAGCATCTCACAAGGGCTTCATACAAGCATTTTGTACATGGCTGAACATTTAAAGAACAATGAACTCAAAAAACAGAAATTCTGTATGATACATGAAATAGGAAGAGTGTCACACTGATTTCTGTCTTCATGATGGACATTAAAGAATTTTACTTAGTTTACAAACACTTTCCATGCTTAGCTACAATATTAGTGATTAATAAAAGCTTGTGTTTCAAACAGACAGAGATCCCTTTTTCTGCCTTGAATTAAAAGCTGGCTTCTGGAACGTGACTAATTTACATTTGCTAATGTGGTGGTAAAAAAACATGCTCATCCACAGCTCAGTGAATGTGAGCAAATATGCCTTGCCATGCCTGGCCCCCATCAGGACTGCATTTGCAGTCAAATTGAACTAGACAGACCCAGACCTTGACTACAACCTGGCAGAGGGACAGTATATAGACATGTGTGGATAATTTTATTATTCCATCATCTGTGGCCTTGGTAATGGTGATGTAAAAGCAATGATAAATCACATCTCTGTGTGAAATTGTCACTGTGCTGTCTCTTGACTGCTGTGGTTTTGGAGTGGGGCAGCATAAATCCATTGCTTCTGTACAGACCTAATATCTTTAGAAAGGAAAGGACAAAACTTGTCCTGAAAAGCTCCTGTTTCACACTTCAGTTGGCATTTGAATTCTGTGAAAGAACACATTACTCAAAGAGGTGTGTACAGTTTGATACTGCTTGGCTCTGTCATATAATATGAAACATATATGGGAAATATAAATCCTGCTGGTCTCTTCTAGCTCTGCTAATTCACAGTGAGCTGCTGGCAAATTTCAGGTCTTCTACTTTGATTTAGGCTTTCCCTCTCCCTAAGTGAGAACAATGATGCAGAGATACTTGTCTTTGGACCTTTGGAAATTGGCTGAAAACAAACACAGAAATGTGTAATTTACTATGCCTTTAAGAGAGCAGAACCTCACATTTGTGTAGCTTTTCTAGAAGAGCTGCTGAAAAACTTGTGATGGTTTCTCTGCTCTGACAACTGCTTCATAACTTCAAAAATATTATCTCTGTTCTCATCTCCTTATTAGGTAATTTTAACCACTTTGAAGACCTGGCAAATTCACCTTATTATTGAGAAAAAAATCCCATGCATAGTTTTCACAGTTCAAATGTTTTAACATAAAAGCAAATATTTCCTTCACAAAGATAATTTGCTATCCAAACAAACATAATTAGAAGCAATCTGGTGAAATAACATTCACAGTCCAATTAGTGTAGAAGAAACTAAGAGAAAATACAAAACTAAATAGTACCTAAAATCTTTTCTGAGTGTTCTTGTCTGATTTATTCTAATTCATCCATTATCCAAATTTTAGACGCGAACAAGGCAATCTTGAAGTAATCTTGCCATCTAAAGTACAGACCAATTACTTCTCTTTCTTGAAAAATATAGTAAACAATTTTGCAGTGCATATGACTTAGTTTATCATTGGCCATACTAATTGGTATATACTTTATCCTTGCCAGCTCAAAGGAAAAACATTACAAAAGTGAAAGATGCAGAAATAGCCCTCATTTGTATAAGTTATATACATGAATAAATGCACCAGTTTGCAGCAATAACAGATCCAACCCTCCAGAGAGCATTGAGCATTTGTGAGCTGTTCAAGCACTCATTAGCTGTTGACATTCTTCAGAAATGAATAATTTATTTGAGTTCGGGAGAGTAGCACATGATCTAATAAAATAAACAAGTCATTGTCATCTGCAGGTACTGTGCCAGATATATGACTTAAGCCTTGGTGGAAGCACTGGTGCTATTTGCATAGAATACTCATTGGTGCTAATGTTTAGAAAGCTCTGCTGACAGCTCTGGCCTCTGCAGGGAGATATGAATCTTCACCTGCTGTCTGCTCCCACCTGCTGCTGAGGACTTTTGTAAACTTAAGGACAGTCCTTGGCTGCTCTAAAAAATTCCATATATAAGTATCAACCCCAGTCATTTAAAGCACAACTTGCAGCCTCAAGCTTTTTATCAGTACTTATACGAGCAAGCTAGGCTGTGTCTTTTGCGAAAATAAATACACGGGGAGTGATCTGTGATTGGTGCCTTCTGCTCTGCTCGGGCTGAGGACAAGGGCTGTACACAACATCCTGCTCCCAGGCAGCCCTCCTGGCTGAGCAGACTCCAGCTGGCACGTTCCGTGCTTCGTGGTGAAAGGGCGTCCCACCCGAGAGGCAGCCACTCCTGTGTTTCTGTCCCTACCTCCAGAGACAACCGGCTGGTCCTATGGAACTGACTACACTTGGCAGACTTATCTTTAACACCATCACAGAAAACTGCATCAGCTCCCTCAGGCGCATGACGTTTACTCAAATGCTCATTATTTACCACACTCAAGGGTTTTGTTTTGCCCAAAGGACATGAACAAAGCACCAGATAGAAGGAACATTTTAAAAGTTCATGGATTTGTAATAAAATTTCAGATTACACCAACTGTTACACCATGGGAACTGACAAAATGCATAATATCAAATTTAACTGACTTGCTAGTTGTCATACAAAAAAAAAAAAGCACGAATTTTTAAATGTGCAAAGCATCAGCTCACAGAGCAGGAACTAATTAAGCATGCACTTATGAGCTATGATCTTATGAAACAAGAATTAATGAAACTTCAAAGTGTTACCTTTTGAAGTACAAAGCTGGCAAAAACAGCTTCAGATAATTGCCTAACTACTGAGACAGGACCAAGTCTAGGCTCCAAGAATGGTTTAAAAATCCATCACCACCCTCTCCCATAGCCACAAGGAAGTGGACAATCAATCTGGACTAACTTCTGATAGTGGCGTTTAAGGACTTGCTCCCCACATATACATTTATATAATATGGACGACCTCCAGCAGGAAGCATGGAATACCATCACCTCGCCAAGAGGAAACAGCTGGGGGCTAAACTACACAAAGCTGTTCAGTCCTGTGTCTGCAAGAGAGTGTGTTGAAGTTAACAGAGAGAAGACAAATTCCTGATTTTGGCAGCTGGAGCTTTACAGCTTTGCTATCGGGAACTTCATAAACCAGTGTTTAGGAGTTTCTCTAGATAAGGTACCAAGGGAGTGACAAAACCAAGGGTTGGAGTGTCCAACTCCTGTTGCTTCCCTCCCTGCCTAGTGAAGAGTTAGTTAATACAAAGCAGGACAGCTAGAAAATGAAAATCAGGGACACATCCAGAAATAACAAATAGTCTGGTAGCTAAGGATGCGTGCCAGACGTGCAGAAGACTGCCTTGTAGGTCCTGGCTCTGAACCAAGGCCACGCAAGGACTTGGGTTTGGTATCCAGCACTTGTATCAGCAGGTTACAGAGGTCATACAAGGAACACTTGTATCCTCCATCAGCAAAAATATTTTACTAGGCTAGAGAAACACTGTGAGAAATGACTTGGTTTGGAATTTTTCACAATTTGTCAGTATAAGATGTGCCACTTCAAAAAATCCATGGATGAGGCTACCTGGGACAGAGAACTAATGTTGAGGTACTTTTTCAGTTCAGCCTTATCATCTCCCCTGAACTTCCAAGGCTTCAGTAACAAATGAGAAACTGTCATTTGCTACTGTTGAGACTCTTACAAAATGTGCTTAATCCAAAAAATGCTGTTGCTGATTTTTTACTTTGACCACAAATGGCACTTCACAAGACTCAGTTGCTATCTGGCTTGCCGGACCATGAGCAGAATGCATGTAATAAAAAAATGGCTTATGCCCTGGTAAGAAGAATACAGCCATTCTCACATTCTCACTTCCAATTGCTTCAGGGTCACTTACATGAAATAATAACTCTGTAACATTCAATATGTTCCCTCCACCAAAAGTTCAGACCTTTACTGACTTTCACCAAAAGGACTTTAAACTCTTGTGTCAGGGAAAGCCTTTATAGGAACTGTGTCAGACAAAGACTTTGCAGGAACTACAGATTCTAGCCACTCTCACAAATGTCTCTATAAATATGAATACAGTTTGTGTACTACCAGTATTTAATATGTGCCTTGAGGAAGAACTTCTCAAGCTAACATATAAAATGCATTTTCTTCCTCCAGGTACTGTAGGGGAGCAATAAGTGACATTCCTAGCCTCTTAGGTGAAGTTTATGATTTTAATAGGTCCCAGGTGTCTGTGTGTGAAGCATGAACAACTTTGGGACTTCAGCCTGGGTTCATTTCACACAACACTAGAAAATGGTACTGTGCAACAATATAGTTCAAACTTCCTAAAGTCTGCATACTGATTTTTAGATGTAAAAAGATAATTTTCAACACTTCAAAGCTTGCTTATGCACCCCAAGTTAGGATTTAGAATATTTCACTGCTGACCTACGCTACTGTATCTTGTAATGCACTTTACCTCTTGCTGTGTGAACTGCTGCCTCCCCACATTTCACACTGTGTATCATAAAGACTTTGAGCCACATCTGAGATGTCTGGAGTTTTAGTCTCTCCCAAATGACTGTGACTTTAGCTTCTTCAACAGCTCTGGTTTTGATCTGATTTATTAGTACTTGTCCTTCCTATTTTTACTGTGCTATCAAAGAAGAAAACAAAACCTGTCATACAAATTATTGTTCTCATACATATACTGGAAACCCAGATAAGGACACTGGATGTAGATTTAAAGCTTCTTCCTTTTATTTAAAACTAGTAGGATTATTTTCATTAGAACATCTATTAAACCTTGCTCAACTTTTCGTAGATATGCTCTTGCCCTTTTTTCTTCAGATGGAAAAATATTTTCCAAGGACATTTGGACATATTTCAAACATATCCATAACCATTGCACAGTCATGAAATATGCAAGATCATATCCTCAGCTGGTGTAAACTGATGACAATCCATTTCTTTCAAAGCTAGCTTTGTGCAACCACCCTGTTTTTTGCCAGTTGTAGCTCAAAAACTATCTGGAAAACAACCACTTTGGAAATGTTTATGTGCCTGGCTGATCTTATTCCATCCTGTTTTGTTTATATCTAAAATATTTTGGACCAGATATATGATTAATTCAGTGGAAATTTTACCCTGGTTACTCACGAGTTTCTTTACAGTGGTTTGATTTCACTTCAGGGAGTGGAGAGATTGTGTTTACTGATGGAGGAGAACAAAACAGCAGCGATAAACTCCACTCTTTGACACTGCCGATGCACAGGAATGCTGCATTCCACCCTGTCAGCATTGCACCATGCTCTCATACTTCTCCTCTCACAGCTTACCAGGGAGAGTCAAGATTCCTGCAACTCCCAAAGTACCCAAATCTTCAAGACTGAGGCCAAAATCAAGTTATCACAGTAAACTTCAATGAATTGCTGCAGCTTTTCAAACTGTATTTATAGGTCAAGAGGAAGATTTGGTCTGGTTTTTTCCTCTTTGAAGCCTCAGAACATATACTTTTTAACAAGATATTATCTTCTAATTAGAAAAAAAGAAAAGGCTTTCTGGCCCTAAAATCTATGGCGTGCAAAATAAACATACAAGCTTTCTTCTTTCATGTTTTCCAGACCAGACGTCTTTACACTCCTGGGAAGATGTACCTCCTGTTCCTGTCAAAGGGAGACAGTGAGGAGGGGCATAGGGGAAGCTGGGGCTTTCAAAATTGGTTTATTGGGGGTTCAGTTGTAGACTCTGTAATGCTGCTTTTGTTTTACACAGACATCAGGACTCAGGGATTCTTTCCTTCCACAGACTCCAAACTCCCTTGTCCTCCCTCGCGCTTCTGGGGCTATCAGAGCTTTCAGCTGCACAGAAGCTCTAATGTGCAGATCCAAGCTCCAACAAAGCCCAGCTAGGTGGGGAAATAACTTCCATAAAGAGCTAGCTTGAACACAAGCTATTCTCCCAGCTTTTGGGAGTTGGCAGTGCTGGGGATATTATATAGTTTGGCCCTGTCCAGGATTGAAAAATTCTCTCCAGCTGCTGATCTTACAAATTCTCCTGGTCTCTACTGGAGATACTGCTCAGTCTCGTGCAGTTCCTACACCTCTGCACAGCTCTTCTGAACTCTGAAATGTTTAGAGTTTATTCCACAGTAAACCGAGCTCAACCCTGAAGGGGCTGACCAGCCAAGAAGCCAACATCAACAGCTTTTCACAGTTTGGTTGGCCCCAGGGGTGCCAAATATACCATAGCAGATATAAATCTGAGACATATAGTATTATTGCAAAAAGAGAGCTAATTTTCTTAACATCTAATTGAATTCTCTAGTAGTTTCACAGAGAAGTGTTGTGCTGGTTTCATCTCAACATTTAATGAATACTGATTTTTTAAAGAAACTGTTTATTTGCATTAAAAATTTACTTCCCCACACTCCCTAAAGTATCAAAAGAAATTGAACGTTAGATTTATAATTAATGTGGTTTGGATTTTAAAAGAAATTTTTTACAGCAAAGAACATTTCCATAAATCATGTCCATGATTGAAAAAACATGGTCATAACTGAAGACAAAACTGCTGCATTTTGCATCTGTTTCACATATATAAATATATCAGGTTTACTTAGAACACACTGATAAAGATGAGGAAGAATGGAAGAAAATTATAAAAATAGCCTAGGTTGTATCTGTACCTCCTTTATTATAATTCTCTCTGATACTATTGTGACCAATCATTACTTTTCTTGCCCGGTTTAGTCAATTAAACTATTAAAAAGTTAAAAGAAAACTAACTTATGGAATTAAGCTCTCAGTTCAACCCTATGAAAAAGCTGGTACATGCAATGTGTCATTGCCTTATTTTCTTCTGACCATTTCAGAGACAACAGCCCGAAATCAGCTCATTGCAGAACTGATTTCTTTCTGCTCACACCAAATGTGGTGCTGTTGGTTGCTGTGATTTCAGGACCAGGGTTGGTAGGGCACTGCCAGTTTGCACCATGAGAGAATCTGCCCATGCTCGCACAACACAGCAGAAGTGAAGTGAAGAAGTTTGCCAACAGAACCACTTATCGAACGCAATGTCCTGCTTGTAGTATTATTCCATAGCATATCACGTCTTCCAAATAAATAACTTTGCTGCCTAGTCAGCCAACAATCTGCTGTTAATAAAAAAAGGAACACTAATATGTTTCTTCTAATATTTTTAATTAAAATATACATCTTAAATATATTTGACTTCTTTTTACCACAGCAGTTTGGCATGAAGCATCAGAGAGAGCAAGAGTATACAGCAAAAATAAATTAAGTGTTTAACCTACCACCATCTTGATGGGAAAACATATGAAGCAAATTATTCAAACAGAGGTAAGCAATGTGCTACATAATTCTTTTCTCCTAACAAGTGTGTAGTTGGTGTGGCTAATGTGAAGTCTACGTCTTTCACACATAAAGTCTCCCTTTAAAGTTTTTTCTAGGCTCTTTCCATTTATAGTGAAATCTCTGTTTACTTCGGACTTAAGGATTTAACTCTGTGCTTAAAAAAATAAGCATTTCTTATTTTCTGCAGCTTATTTTAGGAACAATACATTGTTTAGGGAAAAAACCCATCTGTTTGGGAGAAATTTCTGCCAAAAGATATCCTGTCCTTCAGTGGTAAGGTATATTTCTTTTTATGATACACCCATTTATAAATTAACGGGGTGGGAATCTTTAAACATTTTCAAGAAATGGTAGGTAAGGGAGTTAAGAAGTAAAATTATCGCTAAGTTTTCAAGTGTTCAGGTAAATTTGCAATCAGTTTGAAGCTTGAAGGGATCTAAAAGAGACTCCAGCCCTTACACTGCTCCCCCAGTCCAGCCTCCAGAGGCTCCAACAGCCGGCGCGTGGCAGCCTCATTATTGCTTTGTGCTTCCTTTTTATTTTAGTTGGCGTTTATTTACTTGCTGAGGGCAAGGTATCTTCCAAACTAAGGCAAACCGCACTTTTAGAGGCACAGGGAGCAAGAAGTGATACAATTTGTGCTGACGAAATGGAAAGTGGATTGTGTTTCCCCACAGCCCCGGCAGCCGCTCCGCTGCCTGCCCACAGGGCCCTGACATGGCCGCCCGCCGGGGCCAGGCCTGCGCTGCAGCCCGCAGCCTCGGCCATGTGGCATCGCCAGGCACCAACATGTGGGAATGTTGTGTCCATTTGGGATCAGCTGCCCCCCACCCTGACTGACATCTGAAAGGGCTTTAAAGGTCCTGGGCTCTCCCCACAGGCTGAAGCTGGGCTGTGAGTAGTGCACAACCAGGCTGTGCTCCAAAGGGCTTCTTGGCCAAAAAAGCCTCCCAGCAGCAGGGAAGGACCTGGCCTCACTCCCTTCCCGGGGCCAGGAAACACGGAGCCAAGAGCCAAAATGGAAGTGTCCTCGCTGCTGTTACCAGGGGTCACTGAGACCCTGCCACGCCCAGGCCAGCAGCATGGCTGCCACACTGGCACTGCCCCGTCCCACTCTGAGACTGAGGGAACACAAAACCAGACAAAATGAAAGGCCTAGGGGAGGAGGAGAAGGCAGGACAAGGGAAAGTAGCAGAGATAGAAATAAGTATAAATAAAACAATGGAACAGAAACAGGAGGGTGAATCTGGCAAAAGCCTGGGCTGCTGGCAGCCAGCCTGGCACAGGACACAGCCAGGAGCAGAAGGTTGTCCATGCACCAGGGCTGGGAGGATTTTGGGAGAGCCGTGTCTGTGCTTTGCCTGTGGCCCCTGAGCAAACCTGAGCCCTCTGCACCTCTGTGCTGACCAATTTGTTGTGACTTCAAGAGGCAGAAACAGCCCAGTGAGAAAAGACATGTCAGGGGCCCGAACAGCTGGAGAAACGTTCTTGATCCTGACAAGCAAATGGCCCAATCATGAGATCTCCCCTCTAATATGAATAAGCTGCATGAGGAGTTGGTTTTGCATGAGCAAAGCTGCGCGACTGAGCCAAGGGACCACCTTATGAAGATGAAATATTTCTTCTGATTTGGGTTTTATATTCCAAGTCCTTGCATTAGCCAATCTTCTAAATAGCAGCAATGCCAAACTTCCTTCCAGGCTCAATCAGATGGCTTTAGGTGCCCAGCCAAAACCAAAAGAGAATTTATTGTGTGCTGCTATCTCCAATTCCTAACAATATATTACTCAAAACCTGAAAATTTTAACTGTGCCAAACATTCTTTATCAAGGAGGTACCTGGAGAGGAACCTTAATTTTTGAGTGTTTCTGCAAAGAATAAACTACTGCTTAATGGTAGGAACATTACAAGATGGATATATTCCGTCTCTAGAAATTTGAATTCTGTGCTGATTTAACCCCATATACACAGTAACATAAGAGCAGCCATACTGGGGTGAATCAAACCACCTCCAGCCTGCAGCACTCTCAGCTGGCACATAGGGAAATAAAAATTAAAAAAACAAACAAATAAACAAGCAAACAAAAAAAAAAAAGGGAAAGGTGTTGAATACGCCCAGTCCTGGGAGCATTCTCCCAGTCTCCTCAGCTCCACTGATTCTCAGCCCCAGTGTGGTTTGCTCCCTAACCCCCATAGGGTCTCTCTCATGAGTTTTTCTCCAGTGGTGGCTGGAGACCCATGTGAAAGCCTGACACCTAAAACATTCTCAGCCCAGAGGATCTTCTGCTCATCTCATGGAGAATTTGGGGTTTGGCCCTTGATCCCCACAGTCTCTCACCTGTGAACCCTTGTTCTCCTGTTAGAGACAGGCAAGAATCAATCCCATTCCGCCTACTTACAATTTTTTAAACTTAAAAGTAAGTAGTAAGGCATTGTGCTTTTAAGAGGTGGGGGGCAAATGAAGAAAAAAGCAATTAGGAGGTAATAGCTCTGCTGGGAGAGCTATTGAAACACTTTGATTTCCACATTAAACCAGCAAAACTCTGATGTTTCCAAGTTCACTGGGATGTGTGTCCAAATTGACCTTTTATTGCATATGGTCAAGTGCTGTGAAAAATCCCACCACTTAGCATCTCTCTGTTATCTCAGCCACAGGGAGGGAAATTCTCCCCTTCAAAGAGAGCCATAAAATGAGATAACAGAGACAAGGGCTTCTGTGCCATCAGCATTTCAAACTGCACATCCCCTCAGGAAAAGAGGGGTTTTTTTGTAAGGGAAAAGAGGGTTATTTGTAAGAGTAAACTGATCAATGGCTGTAGTTTCTCACCCTCCAATCTTGTGCAACCCAGACAAGAAGTGCCTCTGGGCTCTCCACCTGGAAAGTGTATTAGCAAACCAGTGCAGGTACAATTCTTGGAGTACTAATCTTGCTCCAGTGGCATTGGTAAATCATTTTACCAAATACACAGGATTACAATTCTCCCATATATCTATAGTGCAGAGACAGATTTCTACCCAACTCTTCCACATTTTCAGCCCCCTTTTTACCAAGGAGTGTGATTTTTCTTACACTAATAGATCTATAGTCAAAACTGCTGCTGTGTACTGAATGCCAAAGTAGATGCTGCTGTGTGTGGGTGGGAGGGGGAAGGAGTCTGCCAGTATAGCACATTTCATTCAGGGAACTGGTATAAACTACATACAGACAAAACACTAGCTTGCCAGTATAAGCTGTGGCTACACTAGGAAGGTTTGCCAGAATAGCAAACTGCCAAATCTTTTCTAGCACAGACAATCCATGCTATCCCACAGATAAATGTTGCTTCAGACATTAACTCTCTCTAGTCTCACCATACTGCATGTAGGAGATGCCACTGAGATATGCTACTGCTTTTCTCCATAATCTGTCCCAGGTCAGCAATTTCAGGAGGCCCAAACTCTTTTGAAGATGGGAAGGGAAGAAGCATTTGGAAGCTGGGTTATGCTCCTCTACATTTGCTGTGATGGGACAGCTGCACTAGGGCAAGGTCCCTGCCACATGAAGTGACAGAAGACCTGGTTTAACTGCATTAGAAATGGGACTGCCATTTCATTCTGCCTGCTGGAAAAATCACTAGGATCCTCAAGTGATTTCATCGAGCTGTCTTCTGTCATAAAACATGAAGGAAATTAATTTTACTTGCAAGTGAGAGAATTGGACAACGGCTTGATGACAAGTTGGAATAAGAGCAAAAAGAAAAAAAAAAATCCCCATATATAGCAACAGTAATCCATTTCACACTGTTTCCCACATGTTTGTGCAGGACTTTTTCAAGTACCACCTATGGACATCTTTCCTATACTTTAACCCAGAGTAAAACTTCACAAAGAGTAGACACAGAAAGGCCAGAACATCTGGCAGAGTAAATACCATAGATAGAGAAATGGGATTATCAATTTTACACAGTGCATTTCCTCTTTTTTTTTTTTTCTCAGATGGCACTGTAAATTAAAGTCAAGAGCTTTGCTGGGAAAACATGTAAAATATAATATCATATAATCACATCTGAAAACACACCAAAAATTATTAAAAACATCATTCTGTATTTAAAGCATTTACCACAGCCTGAGAAAATCCTTTTTATTGTTCAAAATAATGGTTGATCTCAGCATCTGAAAGCAGATAGAGGGAGGCAAAGAAGCCAATCAATCATTTACCAAAGCAGAGTGTTGCATATATGGTTTTCCCTATGCAGGTTGCTTTTTTCCTCACATTCACAAAATCTTGATAATTAACATGATAAGAAGATTTAAACACTATTGGTCTAACGTACAGGAAATTATACTATTGAGACCACCAGGAATAACCTGACTTTACAATATTTTGAAGATGATATTTCATGACCTTTAGACTGTGGCTCATGCTTTTGCCACAGCAAAATTTCTGATATAGGTTTAAATTCCAATCTCCCTCTCTGTTTTTCTATTTTTTGAGAATTTTTCTTTCCATTTTGCAGGTAGGTTGTCTGCTTACTTATTTCATATATACACTTCTGTTCATTTGCTCCCATATCATCTGGTATTTTATTAATCTAATTTCTGATAAAAATGAAGTCTTCAGATTTCCCTGCATCCCCAGGCTGTCTGGCAATTGGTCTTACACTGTTAAAGGGGAGATGACAGTTTATTAAGCATTAAGCTACAGACTAATGAGTTCTTGCCAAAGCCTGTCAAAATTAATTCATTTTGCAATGCAGTGAATTGAGTGGCTGAATGGATCAATACACTTGCCTGCAATCAGTGATCCTCCACAATAAATGCAGGAAAGCACTGCCTCTGGTATTCTGCTGTATTTGCCGTTAGTGACTGAAGCATCAAATTACCCAGATTCTCTTCTGATGCAAAAAAGGTTTGCCAGGGAGGGTGAGGAAATTCAGGCAAAGTAAATAACAGTGTTGTTAACTAATTTCTTATTCTCATTCAACATTTTTCCCAGTATTGCCCACATTTGTCAGCACTCAGATTTCATGTCTCCTTTGACTTTCAGGAAGAAATATTTCAGTTTCTCGTAAGGACCAGATCTTGGCTATCTTACCATTGTATGGGGTCTGGCTTCAGAGATAGTCCCACAGATTTTTGGGAGGGGACCAAAAAAGAAAAAAAAAAGGAAAAGGAAAAAAAAAAAGAAAAAGGAAAAAAAAAAGAAAGAAAAAAAAAAAAGCAGAGCAAAGGGTTCCTTTCAGTGGAAATAGACATTCCTGGGTTAGGCACTCCACAGTATGAGCCAAGGTGTTAGTATGTTGCCACCAGGTTATCTAGACTAATTAATTTTTAAAACCACTTTTTATTATTAATTTTTTTTTCACAGCTTTGTCTTTAATTCCTGAGTCCCTGAGTTGGTCACTGTGACTCATTCCCCTGAATGGTGCTGTTCTGTCCCCTTGCAATTAGAAAAAAATTTGAGAAATCCCCCTTCCCCACTGCCCCAGCCATCTTTCCTGAGGATAGTGTGACCTAATTCTCTTCACAGCAGCTCTGGAAATGCAAAAGGCTCTGGGACCCCTTTAACAAAGCCACTGACTGATTTAAGAGGCGATTCTTATTTATTATACATTATGGAAATTAATTTTTCATTGTTTGGGAGGTTCAGGGCGCTTTGTGTTACCTTTGAAGAAAGTGCTGACAGGCTACCACGAGTGTAAGGAGAGAGGCCACACAAGAGGAGGGAAAGAAACCCAGTGCTAATGGCTGTTTGCTCGGATATGGCTGGTGTTCTTCTGCCAGTCCATATTTATTCAGGAACTCAAGGAATATTCAGTTGTGGCAACTCGTCAGGGACTACACCATTTTATAAACTGGTTCACTTATTCATATCAGGTGCTCAAATCCAATGAATGTCCTGGTTTGGGATGTGACTCGGAAGTGCAGAGTCCCCGAGGAGGGCAGGGAACTCTCTCCAGCCCAGCACCCGGCAGGCAGCGAGGTCTGGCAGCTGCACCAGAGCCGTGCCGGGGTGTGACCCGTGCTAGGCACTGCCTTGTGCTCCAGCCCAGCCCAGCACCACTGCCTTGGCTCTGCACGCAAACAAGGGAGCTCCTCTCTTTGCACTTGGACATGGGAAGCAGAGCCCAGTTTTCCTTTTCTGTGTTTATTTATTTCTCCTGTCTTCTGCTTTTAGACAGATGAAATTTATTGACTTTCTAGGATCAAGAATTTAAAATATTGAGAATGATCCCATCTCAGGGTATCTTCATAAGCAACCTCCCTGTGAGATAGCAGCTGTTCTGTCAACAGCAGAGCCAGCAAAGCCTGCTTTCCTGAGAATTTGTGCCTGACACTGAACTGCTGCATGGACGCACCGTTATCTGTAATAAGAGATTAAATGTTCGCTGCAACCTGTTCTTTGGTAGTGACCCAAGTTAAGTCCCTTTTCTCTGCTGGGTTATTTTTACAAAATAAATAAAAATGGAAGCTATTTTAGAATTCTCCCCTTCTGCAAACTTTGGTTTAAGCATCACTGAATGAGGAAGGAGGCAAACTGACAGCCAAAAACCCCCTTCAAGAACAAGCATTAAGTAGACCAAAGGTGGGGAAATCTGATCAAATTTGCTACTGGTAAGAAACAAACAGAATAATTTTTCAATGACTAGCATTTAACTGATTAATAAACTATGTGAAGTATTTATAACATTCAGAAAAGAAAGAAAAATGAGCAATGTAAAAAATACCACCATAATTATGGAATTATACCTCATGCACTCTAAAGTAGATATATGGTAAGAGAATAGTGATATTTTCTCACTTCTTTTATACTATTTCTACATTTCATCACTAACTAATTCTAAGATACATTTTTATTTCCTTTCAATTCTGCATTCTGTAGAGAAAACATTATAGAATAAATTTTCCAATCCCAGGCCCCACAGTTTCCTATGCTCATGTTACCACACACATTACTATATACATACATCTGGATTATGCACAAAAAAAAATAAAAGCAGGCAAACAGCACATGTTTGAAAGACTAAACAAGAATTACTTTCAAGCCAATATCTCAGTACTTTGGGGAAGATGGAGGGAGGGGAGAACAAGGAAAATGAAACGGGCTGAGTCTGTTTTAGAGCTTCTACAGATATGGAGCAGCCTGGCATCAATGTGCTCTTTCAGCAAGAAAGATACCCACATTCAGAGTGCTTTTTTGACGGCCGTGCTTAGAGCTGAAGTTATTTTAATTTTTCATCAAATCTGCAGCCTGATAACCAGTCTGTCAGATTGAAACTATTGGCCTAAGTAACAGAGCTCCCTCTAATGGTGTTTCCATAGTTATACTGATTTATAGTGCATTTGCATTTATGCTCTTTCTACTTGTTGCTAGTAAACTTTATGTCAAGCTCAAGACTGCCTTTGTTGGGTATATTTGTGTTTATTCATTCCTATCTGGTACTACAGATTTTTTTTTTCCTGAGACAGGAGCAGTTCATTGCAATGGAGTCTGAATAGCAAAGGAAGTTTGTGCAGAAGAGGATCATTATTATGATTAAGCAACCCAAAAAGGGAGCAGAAGCATTAGCATCTGGATAGTATTTTATAAGGCTTTTTCCCCTATTGAAAATATTGGTTCCTTGCTTGCAAAAAGCATTCATTAAGAAAGATAGTAATATTTTCTTTGCATGTTTGGATTTTTTTATTATTTTCTCATCCTGGCATCCCATCATGGGAGGGGCTGCTGCTGTCTTTGGGATACTGCCAGGCATGTAATTGTTGAGATGAATTGAAGACAGTTCAGGATTCAAAGAGTAAATTTGAGGAAAAAATTGTAAGCACTTAATGAACATGAAAGATAATATGAAAACTTGCTAATGCAGAACATTAGTTCATTCACTTGCTTTTCATCTAGAAACTGGCCAAAGACAGATTTATTTCAGATAATTGTCCCTGACCCATTCCACTTGTTGCAAGTGTGCAAGACACAAAGGCATACTGCTCCTAATTTTGATCCAAATAAACAAAACTACAACAAAAATTCTGCTTGTTTTACTCCCAAAGCACTCTAATTTTGCCCAGGAGAGTTCTTAATATTCCAGTTAGACCACAAGTAAAAATACTTTGCAGTATCTCATCTTCCCCTTCATTTGTGCACATCACCAAGCTTAGTAAATCCGCAAAATTACTGCTCCTCAGTGAAGGAGTAAGTGTAACATGGAAGGGATATTGCCAATATGAAATAAGAGGTATTGACATGGTCCTGTAAAGAAGTCAGCACCATTAATTCACTCTTTAGTACCAGTATGAAATTCATGCACACATCTTAAACAAAACAGAACTGGACAGAAACTTTAGTGTGCAATGTTGAAAGAAGAATAAAGATGGAACCATCTGTCCAAGAAAAATTTAAAAACAAGAGCAGCAGTGAAGGGAACAGAAGCTATTGGAAAGGAACCTGGCTTTGCAGAACTGTAACTATGCACAGCTATGTTTACACTTATTTTGTGCTTTATAAAAAATTATGAGTATACACCACATTGGTTTAAGAAAAAAGAGCAGCAGAAGTACTGAGAGAAATAAAACACACCCTTGGCTAAGTATCTTGGTCTGTCTCCCCAGGGAGAAAAATCATTTTTAGTGGTCAGGCAAAAAGGAAAGCAGGGATTCATCATTATTACTTCTGTACAACTACGTTCTACATGCAAAAGGCAAGAATACACAGAGGGCACTTAATTTTTACTTTCCCATGTATTTAATTGGTAGCACAACTGTAAATAACTCATTTTCTTTCTGCCTAGTACCTGCCTATAAAAGGCTTGGCCAGTAATCATGTCCTTTTTTAAGTTTTGGGAGTTTTTAAGCTGGTATTGTTGAATATCCATGACTTAAAAAAAATCATTTCACAAGCTCAAAACCCTGGAAAACAAGAGCCAACAGAGGCATCGTTCAGCAGCTGCAGGTGGAGAGGGCTCAGGTCCCACTCAGGTCACAGTAATGGGTGGCAGTGGGTGGCACTGGCAATGGCTTATTTGATCATAAGCTACCATCTTATTTGAGTTGGAAAAAATGCCTATTTGTGGTTTTAAAATTATGGAATGAACTTAATTAAACTGTAAAACATTAAACAACCACAGAAAAGATGATATCCTTGTGGGGAAAAAAAAAAAAAAAAGAAAAAGTGAAGTTCTTTAGTGACTTGGAGAAAATAAACGAAGTGGTTGTAAAAATAAACCAAAAATTTCCAGTCCCATCTGCCACCTGTTTAGTGGAGAAAGCAAGGTGAGTTTGTCTTTTTAGAGAAAAGTTTCTTCAAGGAAAAAAAAGAAAAAGCTGATATATGGATGTATGTCCTTGAGAAAGAATATTGGCTCCTTTCTCTTTTTTTTCTCTTCTTGTTCCCCTCTCCCTGATGTCACTGTCATGTTAAGAGCTGCACACTCCAAAGAGTTCAAATGTTTTTCCAAAGCTGAAGAAACATGGTAAAATGTGGAGCATTACAACATTACCACTCTAATTTATCAAAAGCTTGGAATGTTTCTCAATATGTGTGAGTGGGAAGGCAGAAAAAGGCATTTTTGACATGTAAAATCATGACTGAAGAACTTTGTATAAAGTGCAGGCAAAAAAGGAGAGCAAAGGAAAAAAGCAGAAAACAATAAAAGGAGAAAAAATGTGGTGGAGAAACAAATTCACAAGCGTATCTGACATTAATTTTTTACAAAATAAAAACCTGTCATAAATTGTAGAGATTTCCTTCATTATAATTGAAAGAAAAAATCAGATTAAATCTGACATGGGACAAAAAAAATGTGTTTCTACCAGCTGTCATGAAAATATTGCACAATGACTGGCACAGAAAACTAACCCTCAGCGGTTTTGGGTCTTTTTCTGGTGGTTTTGGGTTGGGTTTTTTTGTTGGTTTTTTTTTTTTTTTTTAAGTATAATCAGTGCATCAGAAAAGCTAAACTGGAAAAAGAAGTTACCACTTTGTATTTAACTTTCAAACAAGCAAAAGGCTGATCCTTCTCTTACTCTGTGCAGTGCAAACAGCTGCAGAGAATGTCATACTGAGAGGTGAATTCAACAAGGCACTTAGCAGTGTGCCCAGCTCCAGCTCAGAGCCACTGCTCCACTGGGGCAGGGAAATGCTCCATCAGCTGCAGCCAAAATCAGGGACAATCTTAACTTCTGTCAGTAAGAAATTAAAGTCCTTGGTCTTTAGAGGACTCTTGGAACGGAGTGAATCACAGAGATTGACCAGGAATGTGAGGACAAAGACTGTCAAAGAGATAGGCTGGGACCGTGTAACACCTTACAAACAAGGAAAGCAATTTCAAAACCAGTATGGTATTTGACTGGCAGCCAATACATTTTCAAAATAAATCGAATGTGCTCCTGTCATCTCCTTTTCATAAGAAACCTGGCAGCCACATTCTGTGCTAGCTGGAGTTTATGTAAAGTCCCTGGTTCCCTTAACATAGTGAAAACCCTGCCTGCACTACAAGTATTTGCACTGTTCATCTAAACCATACTTGCATCCTCAAACACTACTCTGTTTTCCCATGATTTTTCCAGTGAGTGTTCTCAGGAACATCGTAAATAGAAGATTGATTTTGTATCTATAATTGAATGCTAAACAAAATCTGACCATTTTTAATGGTCAATTAACTAAAACTAAATTAACCGATCTCATTAAAATTTGGAATGAAGTATCCCTTTCTGAGATTCATCTAACTTTAGTATATTAATAGGTTCTTAATATGGTATTGGTCTTTTTCCAAGCATGATGTATTAGTATTGAGAATTGATATTTACTAAACAGAAACAAAATATTTCAGTATCAGTTTGAATTATGAGTAACAACTGAGTAATTTCCAAAGATTAAGCAGAGCAGGAATTGGCAACAAGCTGTGGGAGGAGCAGGAAAGCAAAGGTATGGCTAATCATTGAAAGGGAGGGAAAGATGCATGCAAGAGTGGGGCAATAAATGTACCTTTAGGAAGCAATGAAGCAATCAGCCAAAATAGATAATGAAGGGCCTTGCCATGACACACAGTAATCAGCAGCAATCAAGGCTGCAAGTGGAGAAATCGTTACATTGTTTTATACAAGCTGAAAAATCCAAATGATATAAGTTCAATTAGATTTTAAAAAATTCAATTATATAAAAAAGTCCAGATTCTTAATATCAGACTCTTGATTATAATTTGGGGAAGACTCCATGAGAAACAGCCAAGACCAATATAGCAGCAGAATGTTAAGTGAGAGAAAAAAATGCAATGGATAGAGTGTGTTGTCATAAATGTCTTTATAAGAGCAAAGAGCAAGTGATTGCTGGATAAATACTAGAACCAATTTTATTTAACATCTTTATTAATATCTCTAAGAGGAAGCACACTGCACTCTAGCTAAATATGCATGACACATTAATTAGGAAGTGCTGCAAATATCAGGAAGGACCCAGAAATGTTTAAAATCCCAGAAAGAAACAAACAAATAAAGTACCACCCAAAATATATGTGCTAATTCCTGGAAAAAGAGATGGTTAAATTCTGCACTAAAATTGGAGTGGCTTTTACAATATCTGCTGGAAGCAAATTAACTGTGCAACACTTGCTTCACATAATGTGACATGGGGAAAAACCATCCTGAATGTTTTGTGTCTCCTTTGAGACAGGGAAAGATATTCAAGTTTCACTGTGGCAAGATTAGTTCTTTGCAATGATGCAGCAAGGCAAGAATGCCACATTTGGCTCACATTTATCTAGATAAGCAGGTGAATTATGATGCTTTTTCCTCTCTAATGCCTATAGCTTACATCTTTCCCCACTTTTAAATCAGAAGGATCCTCCCACCGATCCCAAATATGAATTCAAATTAAAAGAGAGATCGCAATGCAGGTTGATTGCTGTGTTTTGCAAGTTATTTGTCTAAATTATGTGGCCTATGTATGAATAATTATTCCTTATCATTCAGTTTGTTCTCTATAAAGATAGCTGAAAGCTAATTAGAAGCTGTTCAGTGGTTAACCAGCACTGTCTTTGATCACCCCTTGCTTTTAAAGTTTGTGCCTGTGCCCATATTGCATTCCCAAGATGTTTTCATTTACCATCAGGGAAGCAGACAAAATTAAATCACATCACAGGAGAGGAGTGTTGAGAGGATGAGTAAAAATCAATTAAAAAAAAAAAAGGGTAGTTATATTTTATCTCACAAGTTTGAAAAAACCCCAAAACACAAATTAGGTACTTTAAGAGTTTTAGTAAAGAAAGGAAATTTGTACAGTCCTTCCAATGTGCCTGTGATCAAAACCACATCGTGGCAGCCAAATATCCAGTGCTCATTGCCTCAATAGCTCCTTGTTAATTCACTTAACTCAAATATTGGAAGTTATGTTTGGGAAGTCCCACTCAAAATTTACATGGCCAACTGACTCAGAAACATCCCCCTGCTTCCATTAACTCTTTTTATGTCTTCCTTTCGAAGCCTCATCACTCATGGAAAATGAGTCATTTGTGGCAGTTTCTGATTTTGACAGGAAAGCCACAGGAGAGGCAATGCCCTCATAGGCAGGGTGGGCAGAGGGCACTTCCTGTAGCACTCTCCAAAGCTCTTGTGGATGTTCCTGTATTCAATATCACAGAAAACAAAGAATTTATCAGGATGGACTCCACACCACTGGCCATTTGATACCTGATTATGCAGCAGGCTTGCCAGCAAGCTTGCTGAATAGGTTTTAAAATATCTTATATGGCTCAGTGGTCTCATAATCCCCATTATACGAGACCTGGAACATCTCTTTTGGAATTCACCTCTGCTTTGCTCAGAGTAAGCCTAACTGTCTTCAGTCTGAGCAGAACATATTGATCCCATTTGATTCTACAACACATCTGCTGCCATTACAGCTTTTACTGGGAGGAAGCTTCTCTATAAAGGGCAGCCTGCTGCCTGCCCAGCATTCATCAATACCCATCTTCAGGGAAAAGGAGCTCATTAGCAATGTGCTGTGTGGAAGGTCTGGGAACAGGGAAACTGCATAACAAATGACAACCCATAAATTAGAAAATAAAACATGCTGGAGCAGTGGTGGACAAATCTGACATCACAGCAATGTCCCTGTCTATGCCGGGGAGTATGCTGAGTCTGCGCTGCGTTTGAAGTTTATTTGACAGAGTAAACAGTCAGTACTTCTCTTGCATTTGTCTTGCAGAATTAGCAGTGTGGTTAGAAATTGCTCTTCTGGGAAAAGCTTTACATTTTATGTTCCACATCTTCTTGGGAATTGTTGGCACCTCTGTCTAAATCTTATCGGTAGGTTTTACCAGCTATCTCCTTCCTCACTTCAACTAGAATAGAAAGAAAAGAGCATTTGTCTTTTTCTTCAGGGGCTAAACAAGCTGAGAGCAGCAGTAGATACTGGATGCATTACTGGAATTTTTAGACCCATAATTGCATGCAGTATACCCTACAGCACAGATTTTGAGTTCCTTGTGCTCTCCAGTCTCAGAGGTCTTCTACAACCAGGAGTATGGTAAGCAGGGATGTGTATTTTAAATGGTGAGAGTGGCTGTTCTAAGTTTGCAACAGCAACTTGCTCATTTCCTTTAGAGGACAAGACCCAAGCTTTTCATTCAAGGGTGTCAGTACTGGATCAGATCAAGGTTCACCCAGCTCTGTGGTGCCTCTGACAGCAGCCCTGGCAGCCAAGGAGAGGGTTCATCTGAATCTGGAGATACACCTAAAGACAAGTGGCAGTGGCACCCCCTCCAACATTTGCCCTCTGAACTTCCAGTCATAAGGTCATCCAGAGCTGGGGGCTTCACCTGCACCATAGGTTTGAACAGTCCCCAGAGGACTAATTCTCTATAAATGTACTAGCTCCTTTTTTACCTGTTACATTTTCAGAAACACTGGCCCAGGGGTCATTCCTTCCTCCCCATCAGCTCACAGGGGAGAGAGAGACAGTCAGACCATGCAGTCACTTGTCTCTGGCTGCTTGGCTGCACCTCTTCTGGAAATTTCTTATGATTGCTGAGGTGACACTGGAGAAGGTAAGCAGGACTTCAACATGTTTAAAAACAAGCTTCCAACCACCTGAGCAGTCTGGCAGTAAATGGAATTGTATCCATTCCTGGAAGCCCTGTGTGGCAGATGGGTATGTTAGATGTGAAACCACTGGTGCTTCAGAGCAGGGTTTGATCCATGAAAGAACAGACTCCTCACAGACTGGCTCTGCTACAGAAAATTAAGCGGAGTCGTTCTCTAAGAGATTAGAAGGTGCTGAAAACAAGTTTGCTGGTCTGCAAATTAGCTGTGCTGGACATGTTGGCATGTTTAAGATGCTGTTCAAGGAAAATAAAGTGCTACAATACAAGATAGAAAAAGTAGATAATGAGGCCAGAAACAGGATTTCTAAGAATAGTTCTGCGTGTCTGAGAAAACCAAAACAGGGAAAAGGGATGTTTGCTCTGCATAGTGGCCTGAGGACCTGTAGTACTGGGGGAGGACTGGGTGCTTTGATCTCTGCCAGAGGAGCACCATGCAAAAAGCAATATATTCTGTAGGAGTTGGTTGCCCAGCATAGGGGGCTCTTCCACACCAATGGGAAGCTCCCAAAGACTGGAACTATCTCAAAGGTGGCTCAAGGCTGTGGGAATTAACTCTCCTCTCTGCTCACCACTTCTGCTCTCAGGGTCAAATATGGCTTTTTGACCTTGTCTTCTCTAACAATTGCTCATAAATTGCCAAAAAGCTGCCATGGGGCAGCCTGTTACCTTTGGAATGGGGTGAGGGGCTGCTGTGATTCATGCATGGGTGGAAGGCTCCACAAAGAGACAAGTGAGCCCCATAGTCTCATTTATGTTCTCTGATGTGTTATGAAAATGACTCTCCTTGCTGAACACAGCACCTGGTTGTTCATTTCACATTTGGAATGGGGGATGGACTGAAATTCCCCATTTCAGTCAAGTCAAATACTCACCTAGAACTAGCTCTGAAGTCCTTTTCTGAAAACATTTCTCTCAGACAAATGTAGCAACCAGATTATAATAACCAGTGTGAAAAGAAATTCTCAAAATCTGTTTTCTTTTGCACTTATGTTCCTCTGATATCAGCTTGCCATTTTTCCCAAGTGCAATATCTATTGAGTATTTTTAAATTTAAGGTTATTATACTGACACCTCTTGAGTTGCATCTGAGGGTAAATATGCATGAATTTCTATTCTGAAATCCTTTCTTTTTTCCCTTCCAGTTTACTGTTTCTTCCCCTCTTTTTCCTTTGCCCACACTATTGGGACCTAGCTCAGAAAGCATCCTCAGTGTCTCTGGCTCATGACCTCAGTGAAGCAGCTGTTTAAATTGCCCACATGGCTCCTGAATGGAGGCCAGATAAAACGCAGTTTGAGTCTTTCTAAGTCCAGGTGTTACAGTTAACAGAGGCAGCGTGCAAAGCCTTAGCAAGGCAGCTTGTGGGAAGAGGGACCACTCACCTCTGGTACAGTGCTAAAGGCACTGGCTTTCTAATCCATATGTGCTTTAATGTTGCATAAACAGAGACCTCCCAGTGCCTGGTGAACAAGAGCAGTTTTGGTGCATACAGCAACTGCTCTACATTTACAGCCCCAATTCAGCTTGTTTAGATATCCACAAGTTGCATGCAAATAGGTTTGTTCCCATTCCCCTGCTGCATTCTTGTCCCTTCTGTCACTGAATGCTGCTGCAGTGGATGACAAACAACTCCCCACATTAAAGGCAAGCTAAAGGTCATACTGCTGCTGAAAGCACAGCTACTCCATTCCATCTGCTGCAAGAGAAGACACAGTCCTCTTCTCCAGGATTCTGAGCTGAATCTGAATTATTTAGGTACAGAGGGTAAGACATGGGGGCATCATCTTACAAACACCCTGGGTGCCAAATCCATCCCCTAAAGCTGGAGCCCAGCTGCCCTGGTGCCAGCACAGTGGTCCACAGGCACCAGTGCCAGGCCTGGGGATGGCAGAGATATCTTTGAAATTGCAGGAGTTACTTCAAGAGGAAGGTATGGAGGGAGTGTTCAAAATTCAGAAACATCTACTTTGATGTTTCATGCTTTTCCCCTGTCATTCAAACACATGTTTTTTTGTTTAAGGATGATTAATATATTTTTAATGTTTTTCCTAACTGAAGGGAAACCTGTGCTATGTATTAACTGAGTCTAGAAAAACACCCCGAAAGCTGAGCTGGCATAAGTGGGTAGCCTGTATGTGATGTTTGTTATGATTTTTCCTTAAGATCCTTGTCTTCTCATTTTTCACTGTTTCTTTTTGCATTTGTCACTGCTGTCTTTGAGGCATCTTGTCTTCACTCCCATATTACTCCAAGTCTCAAGAAAAAGTCAACCCAAAGCACTCTCTGAGAAAACTTTGGCAAGTACAAGAAGGAGCCAAGCTCCAGGCAGAGCTTTGCAGAACTTAGACAGCAGTAACTTACTGCCACTGCAGCTTGACTGGCCAAAAAATCTGGGTTTGCTGGCACAGGTTTCAGGGTGTTTGTCAGGTGTCTGGATTAGGGAACAATCTGGATCAGTCACACCTGGCTGTGGCAGACCCAAAGCTGCCACTCTGGCAGGGGAAGAGATTTCCCCCAGCAATCCCAGGCCAGGGCTCCTCTCCCCTGCTGTGAGAGCCCCTGTCCCAGGTGAGCACTGCCTCCCCTTCCCCTCCTGTGCATGGAAAGGCCATGTCAGGGTCTAACCCTGAGTACAGGCAGGTACAACAAGTCCCACTGAAGGCAGGGGGTTATTCGGTCTCTCATGATGACATTTTGCATTTTCAGATGAAGGTGATGCTTGGCACAAGAAAAAACCCAGCAGAAGTTTGTCAGTAAACATGCAAAGTGAATAATTCTGGAGCTGGAGTCACACTTGTTAAGCCCTGGAAGTGGGAGAGGTACCAGCTTTAGCAGCAATAGCTAAATCTGAGCTCAGGCTTACAGGTCAGATGAAACAGCTGCTAAAATGTCCAGAAAAAAATGACTGCTCCACTGGCATGTGGCACAAGCTGTAAGATTTATCAAAGAAATAAACAGTACTCCATTAGGTCCTCAAATCCATTCATTTCTATTCCTATCCTTTTCTCCTTGCAGATAAGACAAAAAACCTCATTATATTTTACTTTCCTAAGTTTTATGGCTCTGACATATACTCAGAATGATTGCCTTTGCTTCTGTTAACTACCTGCCAGCACTCTTATTAAAGTTCATTTAGGAATAATCTATTACCAAAAAGGAAAGGTCCAAGTTTCAAGGATGGATTATTTAAATCACAGCATGCCATTCTGCAGCAACAGGAAGACAGCCAGTTCCCCCCACCAGCACCTTTCAGACCTGCTCAGTGGGGGAAGAGGCAGCCCTTGGGAAAGTGGATTGAATTTCCAGATGGAAAACTAATGGCAGAAAACTCAGGTCACCACAGCTCTGGACAAGTGCAAAAGGGCAATATTTCACTCTAGTATGAAAAACTGCATAAAAGAATATACATTCTGTACTCTCCCTTAAAAGCTATCCAGATAAATGGAATATTTAAGAAAACATATGCCATGCAATTTTATTTGCATATGGAACATTCTTATTTGCATTTATAAAATAGAAATAAAAGCCAAGATATCAACATAGGCAGAATAGAAAGTACAAGGCTATTCTAAACTACAATAATAATGCAGATAACCATTTTTCTTTTCTTTGATTTAAAAAAAAATCTAGAAACTTAAATGTATGCTTGAATGAAAATTCACCAAATATTATCCTTTATATTACTATCCAAGTACCTTTGATGGTTCACTTAAAACATTTCTCATCTAGATTATGTTTTAAAATGCATTTAAGTGTAAATATTTTTAGGAGAAAAAAAAACCAAAAAATCTAATGGAATAAGGGGGGAAAAACATCAAGTCATGTTGACTGACACACAAAAGGTAGGCTTTGTTAATGTTATATTCATTACCTTACAAAATGTTTTACAGGAAGTGTAGTAAATCCACCACAGATGTGATAAAGATTAAAACCTCTTTTAAAGCAAACCTGTCCACTTAAAATAACCCAAAAGGTATGTGCAACATTTCTCAGCAATTTTCCAAATAAATAGCTGATGAAACAAACTCAATATTAAACTGAAGCATTTCATAAATCCTATGTAAATACAGTCCTGTAAATCAGGATGAAAATCACAAAACCCCTATTTTTCCCTTCATCTCCTAGAGATATTAAAAAGCACTTAAAAGGTGATTTGGAATGGCAGCCCATTTGCTCCAGCACTGGGCTACCACCCCGACACACAAACCCACTCACAGTGCAACACACTGCAAGGAAAATATAAGCACTTCATTTCCCTTAGAGCACGAGTTAAATTTAGAAAAATTACTTTGAAATACAAGTATCTAAATTAAGAGTACATTATTTGATACACTTAAGGGAGGAAATGTTACAAATTTTATCCATATTTCATTTTGGGTTTTTAATAGACCATTCTTAGATGAACCAGGATTTAATATTTGCATTCAGCACACCTGTAAATGCTCCAGCAGGGTCCTGTCAACCCAAACACCACAAATGGCTTGCAAAATTCTGATTACTAAATGCATATTAAATCAGCATTAACATTTTTCCCTAAAGATTTATATAACAGTGCAGTGGAGTTAAATAAGCCTTTAAAAATAAAGAATCAAACCAGCCACTTCATCATGATAATGCTGTATTTCATTCTCCTCCTATCAATGTCCCTACCCTGCAATTTTTGATTAGGGTTTCTGCCATTCTCCAGTACATTTAACCAATGTTTTAAAGCAGTTAGTAAAGGAGTGTTTAGACCAACAACAGAGAGTCAGAAGAAAACACACGGATATATTTTGCTATTGCTTTGTAAGATATGTTATAACCTGATCAGTGCATACCACTCCCACACATGAGACTTACAGGAGAATACCAAAATGCTGAAATGGTGCAGCTGAAGAGCAAAAACACCCTTGGGACTCAAACCTGCAAACATTTGTTCCCATGATTAACTATTCTGCCATGAGGAATTTCATTTGAATCATTAAGAGTACTCAAAGTACCAAAGTTAAATACATACGTAAGTATTTACAGGCTTGGACTTTGATGTGACCCGAGGAAACAGCAAAGAAACTCAGTATTTTTTTTTTTTTTTTTTGTCCTCAACTGAGCCAATTCCCATCACTAACAGAAAGGATTTGCTCAGGAAAAAGACCAGTCATTGGGTGGAAGCTTTCCCTGGGGTCACAAAATTTTAAGTCAGGTTTTTAATTTGAAGAAAAAGCTATCTCTCTCCCAACAAAATCAGCATAAAGGGAACACGTGTGCAGATTGGAGCCCATAAAACAACCATATATAACATTAAATATTTGCTTATCTTCTTATGTTAGCTTGGCAAGAATTAAATTTGCTACTTATGACTACTGCTGACATTCCAAGTTCATGCCAAGAAATGTATTTACTACCACACACTGCCATCTTTTATATAATATAACATAACATGTGTGTGTTTATATGCATATACATATATGCATACCCAGTCAAAAAAAGAGCAGTGCCACAAATAATAAATCAAGTGAAAGTAATATTTAACCCACACACCCCAAACTTGCTAATAAACACATGCAATGTACAGACAAAACCTATGCTAGACTTTCATCATGATGTAATTGCTATTTCAGATCAAACTGAGAAAATTAACATGCCAGCCAAATTAACATGAAGTAGGCTGATTTGGCCAAAACATTCAATTTCTCACTTTCTTTCTGCAATAAAAATATTACTGAAAAATTCCAATTATATAAATAAGGTAGGAATAAATAAAGTGTTAAAAATATAAATCAGTTTCAATGGAAGAGGAACACACAAGGGCATGAACTCTGCTTCTCAACCAGGCTAATTCTCTGCTGAGAAAAAGAGTGCACAGATCAGAGAATGCCAAAAAGTGCACAGTGCCCCAAATCCAGCATGGTGTGTTACAAGGGAAAAGTACCCTTTCTTTTCTTAAAATAAAGCAGTGCAGTAAGTATCTAAACTTAAATGCTTAAAGAATTTTCCTCATGGATGACATACATAATTTGATACATTATATCGTACATTTCCTTCAAATTCCAGTTAAGTCAGTTGTAATTAGCTATTTCTCCACAGGAGCTTGAACAGACATCAGATCTTTCATTCATCTACAACTGTGCTACTTTCTAAAAGCATTAACCAAGAACCAAGCCTGCTTCCAAAATCTTCTCTCATGTCCCATGTCTCCAAAAGAACAAGGCACTGGCCCAAGCGGTGCCCAGGGCACAATAGCCATGGCACAGACTCGGACAGAGCCCAGGCCCTGGCAGATATTTGCATTCTCTGCTGCTCAGGAGGTGGGGTGTGGTCAGTGCTGAGCCAGGAATTACCTTTCACTTCTGCATCAGGGCTTGAGAGGACTCTGTATCCAGATGCTCAGGGGTGTGCTGTGCTGGTACCAGATGTCCTCTTACAACACTCGTGGACCCCTGTCTTTGTTCTGTTCCACGAGAAAGCACACCTCGTTGTGTAAAGGGGTTCTCACCTGCTGAAACACTCCCTGGAGTCACTGGGAGGGACACTTGGTATAGTTTAGAGAAGCTAAACCAAGCCCCAGAGCAGTTATGAGCAGAGACTGCCATTTCTACACCATCTGTGCACCTGTGTATTACTGGGTTCTTTCAACACAGCTCAGCTGTGTCTGAGCCTGGAGCCCAGCAAGAGCTGTGGTGACTTGTAGGGCTCACATCATGGAAACCAGCAGAAAGGCCAGTATGCTCCCCATGTCACAAATGTCTCTGGCCAATATCAAATGTTTATGTAGTCCAAGACCACATCAAATCTACAAATTAATGTAAAGTTCACCATAAAAAAGAAAATCAAAACACTTGGGTCAATCCACAAAATTCCACAGAGTGCACCCTCAGGATTTCCTCTAATGAGATAGAGCAAAATGCCCATAAAATGTAGACAGCTGGTAATAACATCATGGCAAAGAAGCCTCTATGGATTGCTTAGAAGCTCAAGTACATTTCAATTTAAAAATGCTTAAGCAAACTACATAAACTGAGTGCAAATCATATTTCCTTCTAAATAAGAAAATCTACCTACAGTGAGACTGGAATATACTGTTTTAGAATTTATTTACACAAGAAAGACACATTCTAAATTTTGTAATATACAATGTTGATATTATCTATTTCAGTAAGCCTTTATAATTTCTCATCCTGCTCCTTTAAGTGTTTCTTAAATCAGCAGAAAGAGAGGCCTTGATGTCAGCAGTGCTGAGGAAGCGCGATGAGAGGAACCTCCTGTGAGAGCTGTGCAAAGCTCAGGGCTCCCTCCCCACGAGGTACCCATGGAGCAGGGATGCTCCCTGGCCTGCTGGGAGCTGGTGGCTCTTGTTCTGGCACAGCTGCACACACACTGTGTTCTTCTTCATGTGAAGGTCTCAGAATCTGACCTTATTTAAATTTAAGTTGGAAAATCACAACTACTATTTAAATAATACACTAAAGGCAGAACTAGACAAGCAAAGTATTGGTTCCTGTCTGCCTTTCCAGAGACAAGCCAGCTACAATTTCAGAAACAAAGTGGACAAAAAGCTCACATGCTGACACCAAACATTAGAGCTGTCAATGGAGCAAAGAGTAACTTCTGTAGTAGGAATTTCAAAAATCAGCATTTCAACATAGAGCTCATAAAAAGCATCCATCTGTCTAATAAGAAAAATCCACTGTGGATTTTTTTTTTTAATTTAAAGTGTTTTATCAGCTCCTGAGAGGTATTAGGAGTGCATCTTTGATGTTCCTCTGGAGTCACCCAGGAGGTAGCTTAATCAGCCATTGGAGAGGCTGTAACCAGTGTTTTGGAGTCCTTGGGTTCTCCAGAGAACCAAAGCATCTCTCAGGCTCAACTGATCTTTGCAGCAGGATAAATAGCAGAGGGAAAGGGATGTATCCCATCCCTGAAGTCCTGAGTGTCCCCTGAGCGAGCCCAGACAGGGCTGATTGCACGTGGGCAGTGGGTCACAGCAGAGGCAGCAGGAGGGGCTGGGCCTGTCACCCCCCTCCCCTGCCCTGGCTCAGCCACCTGAGAGGAGGCTGTAGCATGCTGGGGGTCAGTCTCTTCTCCCCAGCGATGAGAGGAAATGGCCTCAAGTTGCCCCAGGGGATATTTAATCCCCTAACTTGATATTTCTAATTGGAAAATTTCTTTCCCAAAAGGTTTGTCAAGCACTGGAACTGGCTGCCCAGGCTCCACCAGCAGTGATGGAGTTGCCACCTCTGGAGAGATTTAAAAGATGTGTAGATGTGGCACATAGGGACATGGTCCAGCAGTGGCCTGGGCAGTGCTGGGTTAATGGTTGCTCTTGATCATATTAAAAGTCTTTTCCCACCTAAGTGATTCTGTGAGACACTGAGCACGGTGCCATATGGCCTGGAATATCCCTTTGGCCAGTTGGGACCAGCTGTCCCTGCTGTGTCCCCTCCCAGCTTCTCTGTCCCCGCCCATCTACGCATTGTCACAGCAGGAGAAACTGAACAGTCCTTGACTGGTACAGACACTGCTCAGAAACAGCTAAAAACATCGTGGTGATATCAGCATTATTCTTATCCTAAATCCAAAATACAGCACTGTACCAGTAATACTAGGAACAAAACTGACTCAATCCCAGCTGAAACCAGGACAACAGGAATCCCTGCCCTTCCAGAGACAGCTCCTTCCCTCACTGTGGCTGCCAGTAATGGGTACCAGAGCAGCAGCAGGAGATGTGTGGGAGCTATAGCAAGCAGCTATGGAGCAATCTTCTTGTAAGAACAAATTCTTCTGAACCCTTAGCCTAGGATCTGAATGTCTACATTTGCATGTGTTCTGAGCTTTTATGAACATTTGGCTATATTTTAATATATGTAGTAATTTAATTGTAATAGCTGTCCATGGGGTGTGTTTTTTGTATAAAGAAGCCTCAGACAAGGTCTGTTCATCTGGGGGATTTAGTTGGCAATTTTCTGGAAATTATTACTTGAAAACTGACTGAGTTACTGAATTTGCAGGTGACTGTCACCTGCAGGGTTGCAAAAGAGTCACCAAAATAATTTATTAAACTCAAAAAAACCAAGATACTGCCTCTCAGTTTCAAGCTGATGAATGACATATGTGAGTGTGCCTTTAAACAAATAAACAAAACAAAACAAAAAAAAAAAAAAAGAAAAAAAAGGTTTCCTGATTAAATAATGAGCTATTGCCTGGAACAGCAAAAACGAATAAACAAATACAGAGACTGTGAGAGCTAAAATGGGGGGAGAAAACTCTTTCAGTGAAGAGCAGGATCCTCTCCAAAGCACGAGCTGTGAGCAGTAAGCCGAGCCCACGTCATCAGTATGGTTGGCACCAGCTACTACTGAGGCCATTAGTTACTAAAATGTGCTGACTTTTTTTTAGCATTGACCCAAGTTCCTTCCATCTCCTGGAGAGCATTCCTCCTTTTTTTTTTTTCCTTTAAATTATTGTGTGGTTTTTTTGGGATTTTTTTAAGTAGGAACACAAAGAGTTGGAACAGGTTGATACGGTGATGGCATCACGTTTTGATCTCTTGCTTCAAACAAAAGATGCACACCCAGCTATCAAAATAAAGTGAACTTTGTCTAACACTACTTGCCTGACTTTCCCTTGCCTTTTACCCTGCGTAGTCGTACAGAACTGAGCCAACAGGATATAAAATGTTACCCAACCAGAACTGTCCACAATACTGACATTTGATACCCATATTGCCTCTGCTTGTTCCTGAAGTCATTTTAGAAACATCCTTTCTATGTTAGTCTTCTTTGTAATATTTAAGTAATTTTAAAAAGAATAACAGACTCCCATCTAACTAACTAACACTGTCGGACTAGCAAAGTTATTTTTCTAGGACAGCCTCCCTTCCTCTCTGTCAAAGGACAGCAGGCTATGGCAGATCCCAAAGCAGGGGACTGATTTGCAGAAATGTCATGTGTGACAAGGAAACCCTTCCCTGTTAAGCAAGAGCAGCTGCTACAGAGGTATCATCATTGTGTGCAGTATTCTTTTCAAAGGCTTAGTTATGATACCAGTGTGCAACTAGGAGCTTCTACACCATCTGTATTTTAACATTGCCCAACCAGAAACATGTCAATGTATATATATTATTCATAGGGATTCCAAATTTTTAGATATCTCAATCTGGGAAAACAAACAACATTCCCCCTGCTCCTTCCAAGCTTCCCATTTCCTATTCCTGCAAGGCAATAAAAATACTTGCAAAAGTTTTTGGACACTCTCCTATCTTTTCTCCTGTTTGAGGAGAAAAATAAATGTTCCTCAGATTCCTTATAACAGAGAGAGGTTTAAAATAGTTTCTAAAAGATTTTATAGCATCTTAAAATACTCTTTTATCTTTTATATTTTTCTTACAGTGTCTGTAGATTATGGGCTGAGTTTAAAAAACCCTTGGGTGCTACTTTTGGAGTTGAGAGTATGCATATGGTGCACACATTTCCAACTAAGTGATGACTTCCATGAGACGTAGTACTACATGTGGGTGGGATGCTGGCAAGTAACAGATTTTAATGTACAATTCAAAAAAGGGCATGAAAATCCAAGTTCTGCAATAAAAGAAACATGTTGAAATTCAATGGGAGAAATTTAAAGTTATTTATTCTGAGCCTTCAAAAGAGCTGGGAATTTTGGTTCTGTCCTGAGGCTGCACAAAATGGCTACATGGAAAATCTGTCTCCAACCAAATCTGCCCAAGACTGCAGGCATCAGGCTGGTTTTGTGATGTCATCTAGAGTATTGTTTCACAGAAAATATGGAACTGATTGCATTTTGCTAAGTGAAGTGGAAACAAAGCGACTTCTCATGCTCAGATGTAGTCACTTCAAAATCAGAGCTAATGCATCTTTCTGCCCTCGACAGGAACCTCTCTACCTGTCAGTGCCTCCTGCAGCCTCCAAAGGGGTGTGCTGATATCACTATGCTGGGCAGTAGCCTTGCCACAGCAGCGTGGGGATAGTGTGGTCTTTTAAGCTGGAGCAGCAACACTACCCAAATTCTTTGCCCAAGGCACTAACATAATTAGGGATGGCTCTGATCATTAGTGCTGGAGAAGCAGTTATATTGTTTAGCAATTTATCCAGTACAAGCAACATGCTCAGCTCTGTACAGTACAGAGTTCACATTTATTTTCTTCCCCAAGGAAAGTATAGATTGACCACACCAACGAAATGTACTGTGACTGGGACATTGTGTCCCAAAAATCTTGTAACATGCTTTGGTCTTTGTTGGGTAGACACTGTTACTGGACTGTGTTATAGGCCTACATTAATAAAATATTTTTGGGTCTTTAAGAGTGCTGACAGAACAGTACATAACAGATAACCACTAGATTCTTGAAAGTTTTGCATCAAGTTTGTACAGATCCAAGACAAAAGTCTTAAAGGAAGTATTTATTATAAAGACAGTTCCCGAAGAAAGAAAAGTAGGGGTCTATTTAGAACAAATGGGAAGATGTTCTTGCAAACAGAGGGGGTGGGTGGTGACAGCACAAGGCATAGGAACGTAAGTGGGAGAAAGATGAAGAATTTGGGGGATGTGGTATCACGAAAGAGCAAGAGGTTATGTAAAACTAATGAGACATGCAGAGCCCTAAAACCACATGCTATTACCCAGGGATCAAATCCCACAAACATCCCATGCAATTTAAGAAAATCATTTTTTTCTCATCACATCTAAGACATACAGTGTAGTAGGAAAATAGTGTCTTTTTTTTTTATGATTGGCACACCATCAAAGTCTCCCATGAAGTCAAAGAAAAGCACCTCCACCCTAAACTGAGGCTTCTACATGGGGAAAGAAAATATGTTCCCTTCACTGGCTATTTCTACCAAAGAAAGCAGAAACCAGGTGGGAGACACACAGAGCCATGAGATCTTCCCATTCCACCTCAATTAAGCCAGAATTCAGCCAGGACATTACTCTTGCAACAATGCTGTCAAAACCTGAGGTGATCGAGCCCAAACCCTACACAAAGATGACACTTTTGGAAGCCCACCACTTCCTCAAGCTCTCATTTGCCCCTGACTTGGAAGGGCTGTGCCTCCCAGTAGCCCACTGGGCCAGGGCTTTGGTGGCTTCCCAGCAAACGGTGGAGGGCTGGCCTCGCCCTCGCCTGGGAGCTGGCGGCTCCCAGGCCAACAGGGAATGGCTGCAGACTTGAAAGACACGCTGCTTAAAAGGCTCTCTCATGTTTCAGCTGACCATGTGTTTTCTCTTAGTACCCTGTGAGTTCAAATACCTCTGTATAACAGAAGTCAGACTGAAAAGGCATTGTGCATAAAATAATCCTTATCCGCGTTGGTACGAGCCTTTGTGCTCTTTAAAAGCATATACAAGTAGGCAGGGTCCTATTCACACTGCTCGGCCCATAGATTGTATCTTGTTCAAATTCAGTGATAAAAAAAAGGCTTGTAAAGGTTTTCTTTTAAACCTGATCTGTAGCAGCACAGAAATATTTAACAACATCCACATCATTCATAGGTAACTATCTTTTGAGAAAGACCAGATTTCTCTCTCTTCCCGTGAAACACTGCCAACTCGAGTGCATTTGCCAACAGCAAGATCAGGCTCAAGGGAATGACAGAGTTTGCAACAGCGTCTTACCAGGTCCTAAAGCCAATCCCAATCCACAGCTGTTAAAAAAAAAAAAAGTAGTAGTCCTGAAGTATTTCAGTAATATTGAAGGATGCAAATGTACCAGCGGCAAGAAATCAGAAATATGCCAACAAGGTGTGTGGTGAGCATACCCCAATGCAGAAAAAGTATTTTTTATCTCTGATTTGTGTTACTTATTTAATGGCACTGGTTTTACAGTTTGTTCAATGCGCTCAGATTGCCAATAAATGAATAATCACTGAAGTAAAACTTCCACACAGAGTCAGTCGTCACTGTAGCAAAATAAGCTTTAATTGATTCAACTCAGAAACTTCTTGTAGACAACAGCTTAAGAAAGAATTTTGATTAAATTGAGAGGCTCATATGTTACTATGCTTTCTACAAAGTTAGTCATTGTCCACAAGGAAAAACTTCTGCAGCACTCCTCAAAGTCTGCAACCTCTGGCATTTTCTCAGAGACATCATTAGGACAATGTGGTGGACTCTGCATGTTTGATCTCATCATTTACTTACCACACTAAACCAGTTGCTCACTCATTGGCAGGGGAGTGAGGGAGCAGCTGAGAGGTTCTTAACTGATGCTTTTAGGTGCTAACACATGGAAAATTGTAATCTTCTGGTGGAGATTTTCCAGCCTTACAGATACATAGTCTAAAATGAACTGCAGACACACAGACACACACTTTCCCCCAGGCACCCTCAGTCCAGGGTGGTGCAGCAGGTTTGCTTTCAAGACTCAGGAGCCCTTTGGAGCAGAGCCCCACTGTACAGCGCTGTCCTTACTCCACATCTTCCCCCTTGCAGCCCTGGCACGCCTTTGGCACTGCCAGGTACTCTCTTTTTTTTCTATTAAGAACAAACCATGATACAAACAGGATTGCTGACAGTGCCCACAGACTCCAGACTCCATGCTTAGATTAATGGCAGCCATTAGGGATTGAGCCAGTCATCCATACAGGCTTGAAATCACTTCTCTCCAGCCTCTCTCCTGCTTAGTAGCCAATGTCCAAGAAACAGAGAGGACAAGGATGGGTTTCAAGGCAGCAAAAATAATAGTCTCTCAGGCTACCAGGAGTCCTTTCCCCAAACCAGGTCTGTAGCACCATGGGCAGCTGAGCCAACTGAGCAAACCACATGCTGCCAAAGCCTTGGGGAGGGCTTCGCCTAATCAGCCTTAGTGAAGCACCTCAGTGCCACAATCATGTTATTCTGAGTACTGACCCCATTCCCTGGGTAGTGCTGTGGACTTGTCTTAACAGTCTGAGGAACTCAGTCTGAATGACCTGATGCTCTCCTACAGAGTTTTGGAAACTCTGAATTCTTGTAAAACCCATATAAACATCCTATTGTCATGAAAATTTTTATCGTTAAAGAAAATTCCAGTGTCATGAAAGCATTTACAATAATTATTTCTATGTCAGAACACTGTTTTACAGAGGCATTTTTCATTTGATAAAAATCAACCTACCTACTTTGTTAAGTAAAATGTTCCCAAGCAAAGGCAAGCCTAACTCAAGAACAGCAAAGATGACTCGAGCTTGTATTTGAGCCAGAAACAATTAGTTATAAGACTGTTAGTAATGGGCACCTTTAATACTCTGACTCAGCCTTCTGTGTGTTTCTTTCCCTTATATTCCACTTTATACCATCCATCCTCTCTGCTCACACAGAAACCTGAGACTGGCAGCCTTTAAGAAGCACGTTAGCTGCAAGTTAGAGGTGTATTCCAGATCTCAGGTATTAAATTCCCTCAGCCTGTTGACCTCTTCTGTTCCCAGGGAAAACGCAGGCTGCATCACTGGGCAGAACTTCAAAATGATTAGGGACAGGGATCAGGCACCACTGCACCAGCGTCTAATTTCTTTCCTAAAAGAAAGAAAACTACAAGACATGCCTCACTCCTCCTTCGCAGCTTTTCTGGAGCACAACATGTTCTGTGTTGCTACGGGTTATGAACACGAGTTAAGGAAATTAAATAAGTACCTAATCCAAGCACTACTCAGTTAATTAATGCTGTGCTGTTAACACGGTTATAACTGCATATGTTTCATGAGAATTAACAAGATTTGTTTGCATTAACATGGTCTTACATCTCCCAGGTGACAGCAGGAACCATGAAATGGGGATTTATGCCCTGCCCTGGCCACTGCCAGCAGTGCCCAGAGGGGCTGGGCAGGGACACTGGCACTGGGTGCCTAGGGGCTCTGGTTGTCACCCATCACCTCCAGCACCCACTCAGGAAGGGCACAGCTTGTGCCCACTGCTGAAGCCAACTGCACCTCATGGGGACCTGCTGATGGCTTGGCACAGACAGGGGGGAGATGGCCCTCTGGCCTCCTAATTAAATGGACTAGAACTGAACTTACAACAAAAATAAACACAGCAAGTACACAAATCAGCAAAACTTGCGTGACTTTATGAAGACAAAACTCAAATTACTTCAAGATGATCTTTACAATTACGTTAGCAAGTTCAATAGAGCATCGGAGCTGACAGCTGCAGCTCTGTGTGCTGAGAGCCGCAGAAGGCGGTGACAGAGCTGCTCTTCAGCAGGGCGGGCTGAGCCCCTCTTCCCTCCCATCCTCCAGCCATTACTCACACCAGTGCCACGGAGGAGCTCATTGCACAGTGCTGGGGAGAACGATAGAAGTGGGGTTCTGCTTTCTGTCTGGCACTGGGTAGGCGAGACTTCTATTGCTTTTAGTTCATGATTCCCTCCAGTTGTCCCTCTTCTGTTGTTCCTCTCCCCAGCTTTGCAAACTCCTTCAAATCCAAGGTTTATAGCCTTGACTACTCATTTGATGTGGACTACACAAGGATTAGCCAAATGACACAGGCCACATTATGGGGCAGATCTCTGTAGATCTAAGATGAGGTCCACATATTACTCTAGTTTGCTCATTTACAAACATCTGTAGCAGAACACAGTGATCTTCCACTAAAATAAAAACCCACACAAATGGAGCCAGTTCCATTTGTTTTCCATATATGGGAAGAACTCACTCTAAACAAATTTAATTCTTGACTCCAAGTGGAATTGAAGATGCTTTTCAGATAAGAAGTGGTAAAATAAAATCGCAAAAGATCACAGAAGATGATGTTGTTATTCCCTTCCTGCAGCATTCATCTAATTTTATGTTTCACATTGGGGCAGTTTGGCCTTCTCTAAGACCAGAAAGACAGCAGACAAACAGCAGTTGAGCAGTGGTTAGACTGCACTCATGTAACCCAGCAATCATAACTCAAGGGAGAAAATTATTTCCTGTCAGAAATATAGACTGAAACTGCCAAGAAAATCTCTCTAAAGCTACAAACTTATCACCATTCACCCATTAGACTTGTGATGAAGAGAAAAATCAAAATTGCACCATGTAAACCATGGATGGAATACCACGCAGAGAGAATGAAAAGAAGACATAGCCATGAAGTCAGCTTGGGTTCTAGTAAATAGTTTGTTCTGAAATCACATTTCTAAAAAAATCAGAGAAGTAGGTAAAAATACAGTTGCATTTACAGCCTACCCACTGTGACATTTTTTCCAGACAACTGGCAAGATTTCACTTTAGCTACAAAGCCATGTCTTAACAATCTTGTGGATTCACTCATCTCTCTGCCCTTGTGCCAGAACATTCATGTGTGATGAGGGCTTGGGTTGGCTTTAGGACACGATGCACATGGGGAACAACCCAGGGAGCCCAACCTGGGAGCGAGCGCCCGCCTGAGGCTCGAACCTCCCCAGCTGCACTCCAGCTTCCCTCAGGTTTATACCATCATTAACATTTTTTCAAAATTAGATAACCAAGAAATAAGAGTTTGAGAGGTGATGTCCCCTGGGCTTTTTCAGAAGTATTTGGCCAATGACAGCAAATTTCTCTGCCTGGGAAGGAGTGTTCGGCTCCTTTGTACCAACAGTGGGAAAGGGGGAAAAAGCCTGCACAATGTGATTTCCTGATTAAGCTACTCATAACCCGTAGCTTTCTTGGTCTGTTCTAATCTATTTTGTTCTATTGTGTTTTTCTTTTCGCAGTTTCATCTGCTGAGCCCAAAGGAGATCCAATTTATAACTGGATGGCTGGTTCATAGCCCAGTTATCAAAGATTTTCAGATGTGAAACCCTTGTCCATTTTTTCACACTGGTATCCATAGCAGATAAAGCATCATTATTAATGCCTTATCCAATGTATTATTTCAATGTCCCAGAGAAACACAGACTGGAAATTCTATTATCTATTGTCACAAGTCGCTTTGTTACACTATGAAAAAAAAACACAAAGCAGATTAATTTTTTTTAATAGAGCTCCAGAACACTAAACTTATCAAGAAATGAGAAACACAGTAAGAGCTGAATCTAACTATAAATTCTGACATATGTCCACTTATAATGATTAATGACTAAGAAAAAGAAAAGAGACTGCATGCACAAATGCTAGCCTGAACTGACGTTAAGACATACAGCTATTTTAAATATTTTCCCTTCTAATTACCTGTACCTTACTACTGCAAAATATTCACCATACAAAACCTGATTGGCTCTCTTGCCTCTCTCAAAAGCAGCAGGCAGTCAAATAAGCTCTGAAAAGCCAATTCAAATGCCACAAAGTAAAACAGCACTGCTGTTTCTTCCATAGAAAATCCAAATAAAGCTCATTTACTTCTCTTGGGAGTATAAGACAAAGGTATTAACACCACAGCAGAGGTTTTCTATAGCAATATATGAACAAAGAGACTGAATGCCCCAGCCTGCATTATATTTGCTTATATTTCAGTAAGAGCTCAAGGAAAGGGCTGTGTCCACACTAACTCAGCTTGTTCACCATTTCAAGAGTGATCTCCAAAAACATAAAAAAGACAGAGCTCAAGAGTGCACTAGTAAATAGCATTCAGGATATGCCACTTTGCTCACTACTTTCCAAGGACCAAAATGATTTTCCTGGACAGAGTGGCTGATTTTAAGACAGCTTTACAGCTAAGGCATGGCGTTTCACATCCTACAGGACCAAGACAGCAGCTTACACAGACCAAAGCCACCGAGCACACAGTTTCAGGGGCTGTGTAGGGTGTTTTTGAGGCATGAGAGGCAGAGTACAGGTCACACCATGGGTCCCAGCAAGGCCACATCTGGCACAGAGCAGGTGCCTAGTGACAGAAAACAAACCCCATCCGTTAATGCCGCTGAGACAAAGAAGTTTAACAGTGTGTTTTGGGATCTCAAGGTGCCCCCTTTGCTGTCCGTGAGCATACAAGATGGAAATAGTATCATTTGTCACTGGTTCCGTGCCACGTAGCACATCTGGAATCAGGGTGTTGGCGGTGTTTGTGTTATGCTCTCAGCAGGAGACGATCTGCTGGTAGAGATCATGTCAGCACTGCTGGAGATGAAAACATCCAAAATAGTGTCCATGACTGGCAACTTTTATTTTGCAACATATGTCAAACTGCTGCCTGTGACGTGGCACAACTAGCTATCGTATGATGTAAGGGCTACAGCACATACTTTAACATACAATGCAATTGTCTGGGAGAAGTTAACGTGCCTCCCCGCTGCGAGACACATTTCATGACAACCAAGTCCTGAAAAGTGCTCTTGCTCACTTCAAACTGAGCTGAAAGGGCTTCTCAGAAGGCGGGACGCACTGGGCAGAAATTTCCAGAAGAGAACTGTAAATGGAAAACCTTTAAGCAAACACCAATATTAACCAAACTGGATGCAGAATTACTAGCATGGGTTGGGCCTCCTCAGAGTAATGAAGCAATTCCCTTAGAAATGCCTCTATATGTTCAGAGCCTGCTCTTAAAGCAGATTAACCATGCTGTCATCTTATGTGAATACCAGTCTTTGCCTGGGAAAATGAATTAAGACCACACCAAAATGACTCCAGTGAAGAGCTCTCAACAGCACTCATAACCTCAGGGATGCTGTTGTACCAGCAAAAGGAACCAGCAAAATGCAGACTGGTTTCCCAAGGCTGTTCTACTGCAAAGCAAAAGCACAGTTTATGAAATGGAAACACACTGAGGAAATACTTCCATCAGGCCCCAGTGTGGTGATACAGTTCCTCAAGGAAAGAAAGTCATTCTTCATCTCTTCCAACATGGAGCTTAGGAAAAATTCACATGTGATGTGAGTCATCTTCCCATTCAGACATGAATTCAGTTTATCCTTGCTGGAAGGATGATCTAACCCTTACCTTCTGCAGACTTTCTCAACAGGGGATCGAGGCACAGGGTAGAGAGGAGCTCAGTGACAGAGGTGAAAAGAGGAAGGAAAAACATACACAAACACACAGAAAAGTGATAATTCTGGAGCTTTCCGCCAGGAAGCCCTGTGCCACTGCACAGCAACAAAAATAACCCAGGGGTTCCCCCTCTGCTGTGGCTCCCTGTGAGGAGCCACTTTAAAGCTTTTAGAACATTTGCAGAGTTTGAGAGAAATGTTTTTTGTTTAACTTCAGCTACTTCAGAAATGCCTGGGGCCTGAAGAAACATATTTTCAGATTGCTCCTAAAGAACAGGCTGAACTTTGAAGTTTGGGGAATTTTTTTCAGACCAAATATTAAATTAATAAACACCAACATGACAAATCAGTCTGAGAACTGGGGAAAAAAACTAACAATTACTAAAAAATATTTTTGAATTAATTAATTGTGGCATACTGTTACTTACTGTAATATGTTGATGGGTCTGGCACTTCAAGTTCTGTAAGCCACGCTTCATATGTGTTTTTGTATCCTAACCAAGCACTTTTGATATTATTTCCTATTTTTCCCTACAATATAAAAGGCATATCATCACCAGCATGAGCCTGGGTAAGAATGAGATCATAACTAGTTTACTTATGGATGGTTTAAGAAATGCACACAACAATTCAAAGCAGCTGGAATCTAAAAGATTTTGTACACAGCTTATTTATAACAGAAATTTCATCAATGCCACTGAATTTACCTTGCACTTTCTTGTTGATTGCAGTGTCTCACGTGACTTATTTTCCTTTCACTGTATTGCAAGAAACAGCTGGATAAGGAACCCTGGAGTCCCTGGGAAGCCATGGGTCAGTCAGCTGCAAGCCACACTCCAAATATTAATTACAGCTATGTGGTCAGAGCCCTCTGCTAACACTGCAAATAGGAACAGGATTGTGCCAGCATTGCCACATCCACATTTTTGTATTCTTGCCTCAATTTTCCTTGTCCTATATTCAGAAAGAAAACCATGATTCATTTTTAATAGGTGCCCTAGTAAATAATTAAAAAGCGATAATGTAAAACAACTTCCCTCTATAAACACTGGTAAATAACAGTTTGCTCACTGCTATAGCTCCTTACCATCCCAGGCAGCTATGGAGGGGGAACTACTCTATATTCTTTCCTGTAGATTTTAGGGTCACTTTTTTCAGGAATCCGAGGACTGTGATTCATCAGCAGACCAAAGTGTACCTGCAGGGATCACTGGAGCAAGTTTGCTTCTCCCAAGATGGTTTATTTATTTAAAGAAAAATTAATAAAACTCACCCTCTAGGATCCTAGTCTATTGTCATCAACACAAGCCAAGTTAATTGCACCAGGATATTCCTACCATGGGATGGAGCTGAGAGGGGAGAGCTCCTACTGATTTTCTCCCTGTGGACTCCTGGAGCAGAATCACCTCCCTGGCAAACACAGTCCCTGTCCCGAGCCTGCACTGGTGGACGGGGTGCTTTGATTAACACCACGAGCTCCTGACCCAGAACATCAGCGCCCCAAGGAGGATTCCAGCAAACATCTGGTACCATTAAAGATCACTGGTTGAGATCTACACCCCGAGAGGGCCAGGGCTCAGGGATTGCATAGTTCCTCTCTGAGGCTGGAACAGCACACAGATTTGAATGTTAGTGGAGCAACATTTAAGGAAATCAGCATCAGAACAAGGAATGAGGAATGTGAAGTTATTCATTTAGTGGTTTCTCTAATGCTTCTCCATTTAATATTTGCAAATTTAATATTTACACATGCAGGTCTTACAAAAATTATGTTACAAGGAACAGCTTCTGTACTTCTTATAATAAACAACCAACTGAAAATACATGGTATGTATAGCAGGGGGTTACAGCTGGGATCCTATATTACTTCTTAGAGTCACTTATCTAAGATCTAGTATCTATAAAAAGCCTCTCTGTTTGCTATTTACACAGGTGTCCTGGAGCATTATATAATCATGTAGCAGATCAACATAGCCTCAGGATCTCAAAGTATAATAAAAGTACATTAGGATCATGATGTAGAGGGAAAGAGTTGGCTACTATTTGACACTGGTCTTTTATTCCTTCCAGAAGTTCACCTGGGCATGGAGGATGGATGTCTTTAGTTCTTCATGAGAATAAGACAAAGAAAACATATCTTCTTCTAATCTTGCTTGCCTAGATTTTTAAAATGTAGAGTCGAGCTGGCTCATCACATAAATGTTTAAATTTTGCCACTCTTATTTACACTATGTGGTTCCACTAAACTTGGCAACAGATCTCCTACAGTAAGGTCCACAAGCCAGGAGTCTGGTAAGATCTCTACTTTCAAGAGTCAGACTTTAAAAAGTAAAGCATAGTAACTTAAAGTACTCAAAATATACACCACCAAGGAGGACAACAAGACATGAGAGATGACAGAATCTACACAAGGCATAGATTTTTCTACATATTCTCTAACCACAGGAAGGATCAGAAAATATATTACAAATTAAAGCAGATTCCATGATAAAAATGCCCTCCAGGAAAGGAATCTATCATTCCTTAAAAAAAAAAAAAAAAAATGTGATGTATTATCCATAAAATCCTCCACAATGACTAATCTATCATTTCAGTCAGACAAATCCTGAAGACAAGGTTTGAATCCTAACAAGGTAACAACAAAATCCACTAGAATGTAAGAACAAGGGACATATTCAATTCCTATTACATCTGGCTTCATTAAAGCTTATTCTGCTTTTAATCTGCTGTAATAAAGTCCTTACGTTTGAGCAAAGATCTTAGACTTTGACATGCTCATACAGAAATATATATTGCATGCAAATGACATGGCAAAGGCAACACAAGTGCATCAGACCTTGTACTTACTATGAATGAATTATGTCCTCCATTCATGAAGTCCTACTGTCATTCTTTTCCAGAGCATCTGCTATGCAGGATCAACAGAACTGTTCAACAACAGATCAACTGGCTCTTTACAAAAGACAACATCAGGAGGAATAAACTTCCATCTCCCATTCCCTAGGCTGTGTACAGCTGCTGCTTATGCCAAGACATTGCACCCTCATCCATTATTTTTATCAGCTATTCAGATTCCCATATATATTAGAAGACTCTAGCAAAAAACCAAAAAAATTAAAAATCCATTTATATATATAATTCAATGTAAATTGTCACACTTTTACAAACTTTTTAGGAAATCTTATCACCTATTTGCAAGTACAAGTATGTCATCATGCCTACTGAGGATTGCCAGAGGTCATAAGGAACAAGCATTCCATATAAAGCATATAACTACCAAGGAATTGCTCCCAGACTCCTGTCATTGGATTTTGCCTACCTGTGCATATATAAATCAACTGGCACTGTGGCTTAAAATGGACATACTGTCCTTGACACCAGCAACCATTTGCCTGTTTGACAGCTATAGCAACACTAACTCTTAAAACAAAGCATTTGTTTCCTGCATCTTGCACTGCTATTTTTCTCCATAGTGCTTTTTTGGAGTTGTTTCTTAGATGATGGTTTTACTTCTAGTTCTTTAAGTCCTCAAACTTCATTTACTTACAGGCCCTTTACCCACAAATGTACTATGCAAGATGATTATTATATACTATCAAGAGATTACTTTGATCCAGAAAACATACATGCAGAAACACAGTCTCAATTTTATATGAATGACAATCAACACCAACGGAGACTGCTAACAAAGTCAATGAATTTGCAAACCATAAATTGGTCTTTTCCCTGTTTTCTTCAAGGATTACTACTTCACATCTTACTGAGTAGCAACTCTCTTTTTCATGCTGTGAGCTCTTTTGCCAAAAGAAAAGCACAAAAATGCATCTGAACAGTATCTTATAGCATTAATGACCTCAACCTCCCTGCCCCAGGTAATGGCCAGTTCAAGTTTGCTCAGGGATTACCCTTCACTCCTCCAAGGCTGCTGATTTACAAAGCAAAGAGATACTTGAGAAGCACTAGCACTATTTGCCTACTAAGCATTAGCTCTTCTGAGATCAACAGTCATGGAAAGTAAATCCCAGGCCATACTTGAAAAAAAGTTGCAATTTTCTGTACGAAAAACAACAGGAAAACCTACCAGGAGATAGGCTTAAGTGGGCAAAAGAAGAGGCAGAAAACAGCAGCAGCAAACAGCAGCCAAGACTTTTAAGCAGCTTTTAAGACTAACAAGCTGCAGATGCTGCACTCTGCTAACAACTGCCCAGGAGGAGCAGGAGGAAACCCTGAGGGATGGGTGGTTTCTGGAAGTGGTTCTTGCCATGGAACCTGTCACTGAGGTCTGGGAGTCACTGGAGGAATGGCACAGAAAGTATCGCCTTTTATTGAGGGAACCATGGCCTTTACTCAGGGTGTTCAAGAAAATTACTGGAAAAAAGAAAACAAACAAACAAAAAAAAAAACCCCAACAAAACAAAAAACCACCACTTTAAAAAAGATGGATGGTTGGTATGGAGTGCTTTATGAAAACCGAACAAAACCAAAAAAGAACTGTGAGCCGTGCTATGAACTCTAGTGTAGAGTTTGCATTTTTAAAATTCCTCGCCATGGATCTGGAATAAATCAGCAATGGGTCAAACCGGTTCAGAAAGTGTTTGAATAACTGCCCATGGAGTGGCCAAAGGTTCTCCGTCAGCAGAGTATTTTGACTGCTGCTGTTCAATTACCATTTGAGAAAGCAGGACTGCTGGGAAAGACAACACAAGGTAAACCAACACTGGCTACAAAAGCAATCAGTGCACCAACATCCACAGAGCAGAGCCCGGCCCTCAGAGACGTTCCCAAAGCAGCTTCACCTCCTGCTGCTCCGGGCCAGCAGCGCTCCACACAGCCAAAGGTAAGGGGCTGTCAACAAATCAGGAGAGCCCGAAATATCTCATTTTATCTCTAGAATAGAAACTGTAATTGACAAATCATTATTTTACATTTATAAAATATATGATGAGGAACATACCACATGCATTCTAGACTTTCTGTCTGCACTGGAAATCAGCTGGGAAATTAGGAGGTATGGCGTAGAAACATCACTACGAATATACCGTATTACTGCTTTTGCAGCTGCAGTCTCAGAATTTGTTTCACAATAATTCAGTTACCCATGTTTAAACAACCAGCCAGCAGAAGAAAGGCTGATATATTTCATATGCATTCTCTTTAAGCAGGGGGGCCTTCACGTCTGGTCGAAAAATGTCAGGCTCATATGACACCACCAGAGTCAGGAGAGATGCCTAACCATAACTAAAAGCAGAATTTGGCCAACACAATTGGAAAATACCAGCAGAGTATATACAAATGCACACACGCAATCTCATATAAGAGCAGAGCATGAGACAGATTGGATTTTTTAATCACACCTTTAAAGAAAACAACATTTCATGTACAAACCTCTCACTGCGCTCCTACGTGGATCCTTTATCCCACTGCAACATAAATAGACATACCAGAGTCTGGAGCAGGGAAGAAAGATTTTTCTTTTTTTTTTTTTCCCATTGAGGATTTTAAACACAATTTAAAAAGCAAAGGAACAGATCTGGCCTGCCTTCCAAACTGACTTCAATAATAGATAAACAGTTTTAAGACTACCACAGTCAGCAAGTACATACATAAGCTTTATATTAATACACTTACCTATATTTTTAAGAGAGCTTCATTTTTCCTCGTTGTTCTTGGTTTCCTCTAGCACATAGTCCAGAAGAAAAAAACTAGACATTTTTCCTGATTCACCAAAACCACACTTTTACAACGAATATCCTAATGGTTTAGATATTATTCCTCAAAACTTCTTATCCAAGGAAAGCAGCCTTTTTGTCAGCTTCCGTACCAATTCCTACAAGTTTTGTATCATCTTTCTAAGATCATTCTATCAAACCAATCCTTCAGAAAGGAAGGATTTTAGCTTGCATCCTACATGCAGTGCCTGACTTGAAGCTGCCATTCTCTTCTTCAAGTCTCTTATCTCTGGTGCACTTCCTGGTAACACCTGAGGGCCTTGGTACTTTGCAAAAACAGAGTGGATCTCAGTATAAGACATAACCAAACACAAACATGTTAAGTTATTACTTAAAAACCAAGATTTGAAACAGCATTTTTAACAAAATTAAACAGATAAACTTTGGTGCAAATTAAAAACAACTCTCTTGTATCTGAGCCCATAATGACTATTTTGAATACAGATTATTTACTGCTGGCAATAAAGAAGTTTTTTGGTAACTTTTCTGTTATTGGGAAGAGCTTGAATACAATCCAGTCAAAAAAAAAATGCTGACTTTCCTAAATAGGGGCTGTGTTTTTGCAATAAAGAATACTGGTCAATATACAAGTGGAGGAAAACTGAACCAGATGTCAGTAATAGGACCACAGAACGTTGCATTTGCCCAGAATCGCTATTTTAAACACATGATGTTGGTCTACTGGTTTGTGGGATAATACATTTTGGCAGCCAGAAAGAGTTTCGATATGTTAGAAGGTTATCCTTGAGCAAAAAAAAAAAAAAGAAAAAAAGGAGGAGGAGAAGAGAGGTAAAGAAAGGCCACTAATTCATCAAGTTACCTCTAGCAAAAAAAAAAAATCATGACTAAAGAAATCAGTTCAAAGACAAGCCAGTCACACAACAGAAAGCCTGGGGTTCATGTTAATTTTTGTTTTCTGCTTTACCTCCTTAATATGAATAGTTCGTTCATCCTTCATTGCACTTTGCCTTCCTGGCTTTTTTTTAAGTATTCTTCCCTTCATTTGTACTCAGTTTCTGGTGAGCTCACACCTTGCAGCTCCATCCAGGGCGGTCAGAGCAGTGTGGGGGAAACACCCCCAGACACCCAGAGCACACAGACCCAGCGCTGAGGCTTTTCCTCTTTGCTCACACCAGGATCCTGCTGCCCTCACTGGCAGTACTGAAAGCAGCTGCCCTAAAATCCCTGAAGGCAGCCCTGGAAGCTGTAAGCACACAAGTAACAACCCAGGTCCCCGTCCACTGGCAATTTAGTAGTTGCCCATCTCTAAAATGCTGCCTAGCTCAGCGTCACAGGGGTTTCTGAGTGGAATTTTGGTGTGTTTTTTGGTTTGGGGTTTTTTCCCCTTCTACTTAAGAAGTCTTCCCCTTCTATCTGTAAGTCTTCTTCATATTGAAATAAAACTTCAAAATGTACTTTGCATGTTTGGCCAAAAAACACTTCCCTGTTTTACCATGTAATAAATTTAAAAATCAACTCTGCTCATTGTCTTAACAAACCCTCCTCTGAAAGATAATTAAAACCACTTCCCAATATACAACCAAAGTTTTATTTTTATAGTCTATCTTCAATTATGGCATAATCCTTTCTTTTTTTTTTAACCAGTGAAATATACAAATCACACAAGACAGAAATATGTACATTAAATGTACAGAACAGAGGAAAGGACATAGAAGATTTACATATCTGAATGACAAGTAAAATATTTTACATTAAATAGGGTTTTAATAGCTAGGATCATGAGATTCAATTCTGCTCAGACAGAAGTCACTAAAAAGGAACATGAGGTGATTCAGCAAATGAAAAAAAAAAGATCATGGTTTTTGTACAATAAAAACCAAAGTGACATATTCAATGAATTAGTGCTTTATTTATTTCTCTTACTTTAAAGATATTCTTTGCAAACATCTGAAGATGAGGGGTAAATATGTCCTTGTACAATAAATTAAGAGCAATAAAGCGCCATTAAGAAGCTGATAAATGATCAAGATGAATTTAATGATACAGCTTAAAGGCTTGTGAAAAGTCAAGGCTTTAGTACAACTAGGCTAAAGTGAAAGGTTTTCCTCACTTGGTATCTGCAAAACCATTTTCTTTAACTTGTAGGATGGGACTGAGTTGGAAAGTGGCATCTGAACCAAAGATGAAAACCTGTGTAACTACACAGCATGGGGGGAACACATATTGTTTGACAAATAACAATTCTCTGTTCAAAAACTGAAAAGCAAGGGCTGAATGCAGCACATTTTGGAGTTGGAAGGTGTCTCCTTTCAGCAATTATCAATAATGCCCTTAATGTGAGAGTGGAATAAAAGTGATCTCCAGACTGGTATCAATTCAAGTGCAGGGTGCTGCCTTTACCAACCACCCAAGGAAGTCCTGAAATTGGGAAGAGGCTTACTTCTTTGTGATTATCCTTAAAACTTCTGAATGTTAGAAGTTCTTAAAAAAATAATAATTAAAAATAAAAACCCACCAAAAGCTTAGAATCAATCTAAACACCTGAAGAGATCTGAAAAAGAAAATAAGGGATGAACTGCCCCTTTAATTTAGATGTTTTATTTTTTTCTAAATCATTAAAATATATATGTACAAAAAGCTTTGAAGTATCAGACACCAGAGACCACAGTTCTCCCATATATATATAACTGCTCAAGTATAGTCTGAACAGTTGTAGTGTATATCTGCAGTATATTATCTAAAGCATGTGTATTAAAGACATAGGATGATAAATTTGGTATTGCTGCAACGTTTCATTGAACTATAATAGTCAGTTAATGTTATTAAAATATGAAACTACTGTCTCCTTGAGTGAAAGCGTTCCCAAAATATGCGAAAAAAATAAAAATCAGTCATTCCAAGAGCGGATATCTAATGATTTATTTTCTCACATAAAATTAGAGGAGTTATTTGTCAAGCTGTGTTTTGAAAGACAGCCAGCTATTACACCATTTTAAGGCATTTTCAAATTTGGGGAACTCTCCTTTCCATGGGCTTTCCAGGCTGGGAAAGCAAGGCTGTTTGTAAGCATTGCCCAGCCCCAGTGCCCGGGCAGCCTGCCCCGGGCTGCTCCACACCCGGCAGCAGGGAAGCGCTGCTCCGGCACGTGAGACACTCCAATGTCACAATTAGCTGATGAGGCCAAGCTCTGCCTTGAAGAATATCTTTATTATTCACCAAGGCAGATTTTTTTCCTGGGTTTTTTTTCCTGTCTTGCTCAGTTCTGGAACCAGCCCCGGTGACGCAGGGATAGCACAGTTGAAGCCTTTCTGATCCTTTGCTCTTTGCCCTCCGCTGACCCTTGGCGGGCAACTGACACCGCACCTTGTGATGAACATACCCCTTATTTACAGAGCCCTACATGCACTGAACAGCTTTATACACCCTACTCTAGGAACTTCTAGTGTCTGAACCTAAAAGTCATGGACAGGTCTGTGTGTTCCAAACATCCATAAGGATTGTTCTAACATCCCAAGCACATTACGTGGTTGCTCTGTCTACTGCACATGTATTACGTTCCATGGATCTAAATTAGGATATGTCAGCTTTTCCCCTCAAACTACTCTATTGTTTGTAAGAAAAGTCAATTATTTTTTTTTTTTAACTTTGTAAAATAAATATTCTCAGATTCTCCCCCATTATTGCCAAAAATATAAGCCTCACACAGTTCTGGAATGGACGCAGAGAGGGTTTCCAGGCACTTCTCTTTGCAACCTTTATATTTTTTTCTTTTTTCTTTCTTTTTTTTTTCCTTCCCCGCCCTTTTTTTTATTTTCTTTTTTTTTTAATTTTCTTAAAAGAAGACGAAAACTCCTTGGACTCTATAAATAAAGTGGAGAAAGTCCTGCGGAAAGGGAGAGGGGCCTGCACCCCTTGCTGGCAGGCGGCTGCAGTTCCTCCCACCTCGTCCGTGCCCTATTTGCACACAAACTGGTCCACGATCTCTGTGCACAACTTGCATTTCACGTAGCAGCACCAGTGGAACTTGCAGTGGCAGCGCTCTCGCTGCACCGTCTTGAACTGGTCGTAGCCCCGGCCGCAGCACATGAGTTCACAGCCGTCCATGCCCTCCGAGGTCTTATTGCACAGGCGGCCCTGGGTGCCCAGGGAGCCGGTGCTCTCGTTGCGCACGCAGTAGTCGGGGCTGGGGTCGATGTACACCAGGTCGTGGATGGTGGGGGCGTTGAAGCGGCTGTTCACCTGCACCAGCTTCCCCCGGCTGTTGAGCTTCATGGCGGCGGCGCTGTCGTATTTCTCCTTCAGGGCGTCGCCCACCTTGCGGAAATCGGCGAGCTGCAGCCAGCAGGTCTTCAGGCTGCAGGAGCCGGAGACGCCGTGGCACTTACAGGCCACGTCAGCCAGGTTGTACACCGTCTGCAGGAGTCGGGGAGAGAAGCAAGAACCATGATCAAAGACTAGCATGGCTGTGAGAGCATTTATACCCCTCACCCCCTGCCCTCTGTCATACTCCCACCAGCCCCTCCACAGTATTCACCTTAGCATGCTCTCCCCTCCTCCAGTACAGTGGGAAGGACGAGTCAGCTGACACACCCATGCACCCCCAGCACCCCGAAGAGCCAGGAGGAGGAGAAGAGGAGAGTCTCACCAGCCTCTCCCCACGAGAGAGACAGCCAGAAAGCACACAGAGCCCAGACAGCAGCATCACTCAGGCTGCACTCAAATTTTAGGAATTTGCTCTCACGCCAGCAAAGGATTTTGCTGTTTCATTGAGAAATGTAAAACATCCCCTTATTTTCTATCTGAGTTACTCTCCCTATTGATCTCTGCTTGAGGCTGCAATTAGGGAAAGAGTTAAGATTCCTCTTGCTCCTGGCTCAGCTGCAACTGATTGTCTACTCTTGGCTCGGCATCCTCCTCCTATCCCAAATAGTGCTCTGGAAGAGAGACTTCATCCAAGAAGAAACCCCCAAACACCTATGGGTGGGAGTCAGAGCTACATAGCAATATCCTCTTTACAAAGCTTTGGCAGGGAAACCTCAGTCATTTGCCCTGTACAAATAAAATAAGAGTCAGTGTTGACACTGCCCCAAAAATCCTGGGGTCTGACACATTAGATGATACTGTAGACAGCTTCCACCCAGCAGTTACAGAGTCTCAACACTGCCAAATGGCACTGCAAAGATGAGGCTGAGGAAGGAAAAAACTCCTCAAGTCTCCGTAAGCAACTGTGAAAGTGTCATTTTTCTTCTTGCTAATAGTAATTGGCCTGTCCATTGCTTTCAGACACCCTCCTCTTACATTTAAATACTATTAACTTTCGATTATCTTTCATCTTTCTTCACCTTAGAACACAAGTGCAAAGTCTCAGCTGACTACTGCTGGCACTTCAAGCTCTAGGAAAATAATGATTTTGGCTCTTCACATTCAGACTATTAAAAAAAAGTTTACACCCATTCATTTAAAGCATTTTTGAGATTAAAGAAACCATGAAGACATGTTCAACCACAGAAGACCATGTTTTCTAATAGCATAGAGAAGCTTTTCACATACTCTTAAACCAGGCAAAGAAAAAAAGTCAGAACAATCCTGTGGCACAATTCCAGCCTGGGAAGCCCAGCACACCCCTCTTCCTTCCAACACACACTGTCCTGGTTGGAAATACCAACTAATAAAATTCCGTTCTACAGAGAATCCACAGCGAGCAGGGCACTTTCATGAAACAATACAGAGGGAAACACAACCCGCTTTGGTCCCAGCCTCCCCCATGAGGAAAGCAACAGGACTGTCAAACAACCAAAAGCAACACCAACTCATGCACTCCCCACCCATCCACACCCCGTATTTGCCGTTTTCTCGTTTTGTGCGGCAAAACAAAGACAAGCCATGGGGGCTGCTCTTTGCTCACTGAACGACGTTCTTCCCAAAAAGAAGGGATGAGGAGGAGCATGGAGGGACACAGTGTGGTGCAGACACTCACTCTTCTGCCGGCCTCGTTGTTGTGCAGGTTCATCATGATGCGGGCGCTCTCGTAGGAGCCTCGCTGGTAAACTCGCTCGCGCTCGCGCGCGTCCACGAACTCCTTGGCGAAGCGATATCCGTACTCGATGTTGTCCCCGCAGCCGCCCCACAGCCAGTCCCGGGGCAGGTCCTTGGGCCGCGCGGCGCGGCTGCAGCCGCAGGAGGACAGCTCGCCCTCCCGGCAGGCGCGGCTCATGGCGTTGACCACGCCGGCCGCGCTCACCGCGTAGGTGAACGCCGTCTCCCGGCTGCCTGCACAGAGACACAAGCGGGGTTAGGGGACAGCCACCACTCCCAGCCTGCTGATGGGCCAGGAGGACAAAGGCTCCCCAGAGCCACCAAGTTCATTCACACGGTAAAAGGGAGAGTAACCCTGAACCACACTGCCCAAAACATCCTCACTCTGAAAGAACCAAGCCAACCCAAGCCATGTGAGCATACACGGTTTGTCAAGAGCAGAAATCACTTCTCTTTCATGCTGGTGAACGCCTGGATGAAAGTGCAGAGTAGAGGTGGGTCAGGGCCATGAGGTCAGCAGGGCCAAAGCAGCCATGCCTGCATGTGAGGGGAGGGAAGGGTAACAGGCTCCCTGTCCTTCAGAAGAAAGAGATGTTAAATACAACTTTTGAAAGTCTGGTTCTTAAATTACTACTTCTCAAATGTGATTGATGCACTTCACCCACTTATTCTAATTTATTTAGAGTTCAAGCAATTTACGAAGTCTCCTAGTATCAAAAGAAACGTGCAGCAGAATCACACACAACTTCTCACCCTACACATTAGCCAGACACTTCTGGAGGAGACTATTTAAAACTAACAACAACCTGTGCTGGTTATTATCCACCACTTCAGCTCTTGTGAATATGGCAAGGGAGCCCATGGACAATCATTTTTACAAATTACAGGGAAGAAAAAGCCCTTGGCACGAGGTGGCCTTGAAGGTTTTCTCCTGCATCTGGTGCCCTTAAATGGAAATGAAAAACCTCAAGTTTCCAACTTTCGTTAAGAAAAAGTTATAACACCCATAACGTAAGATGTGGCCACATACCATCCTATTGACAGTATCAGATCCCACCTCATTAAGTGTCTGACTTCCCCAATCACTTTTCCAAGGGTGCCACAAGTTCTGAGTACAACTAGCAAAGCTTGCAGATAAACAAACACAAAACTTGCACCAGAGAGCAACACTTGAAGTTTGTTTTTCTCCTTAAGAGACAGCATCCCAATGGGTCGCTTCCAAGAAAGATTCTCCGAATGACTAAGAATAGACTAAATATTTTTTTTTCTGTTTATATGACTTAAGTCTTATTCCTAATCTTTAGTCTAATCAATATATCAAGCTAGCTTTTAATCTTGATTTTACGTGATTTTACTTAGGGAACATCATCGGCCTTCAAAAAACTAGGATGTTAAGAGGCCATGTTTTGGGCAAGTCACGTATATTTAGACAGCAACATTTTTAGGCAAAATCACTTTGTACAAGACGTATCATGACAGGTCAAATCTAATAGGAGCTTTCAAGCACTTCTGAAGCATAAATAATTTGAAGTCTGGTTCATATTTAACATCAAGATGACACCATGATCAGAGCAGCTTTGTTAATACAACAGCTGTCATCCACTGGATTAATTTTAGTAATAGATGCAGGGTTTAAATGGGAAAAATCAGAAATCTTATGTTAGGAAAGATGAGACATAAGAAAGATCAAAAGCACTTTGCTACCTTACAATGGTCTATACTCACAGACACCTGCTCTTGAAAGTATGAATTGTGGGTATAAAGGGTTACAGGAGTAGCATTTTCAGTTAAAAAAACGTTGGCTTTATGTGGTGACTTAAGCCTTGCATCTACTGCAAACTATAGCAGAGGGAACCTCATACAGATTTTAATGTTCCCGTTTGCTCTGTAACACACATTTTTGGATTAATTCCTTAAGCAAAATTTCCACTATATTGAGAGAAAAGAAACGTGGTCTGCTTTGGACCACAGGACTCGCCTCTTCCATTCCATTTTTGTTCTTTTGCATGTTTAGTTAACTCATGCTTTCACATGTTAACTCTGCCACTTATTGCAGGATTTAAACTCATAAAGCTGACTATTTTTGTCTAGTTTTCATTATTAACCTGGAGCAAATTTTAAAGAACTTACTCTCAATGGGAAGGAGAAGGAAAGGCTTGGGTACAGGAAGGAGAGTTGCCCTGCAAGTTCCCTCCTTGAACATTTAGGCAAATTATAAAATAGCATCAGCTGCTGAAGTACACTTCAAGCCAACACTGCCTCAAGTCATCGACCCCAGGAACACATTCAGAGTGATGGCTCCACACGGATGAGTTACTCTGAGTTTTCTTTTTTTTCCTTCTTTTTTCAGTCTTTAAGCACAACTGTGCTTTCCTTCACTGTCAAACATATCTGTCTTTTCCCACAGTCCAGGATTTCTCTCTATTGTAGCCATGGCAAGCAAACACACATTCCAAACACGTTCGAGTCCCCTCTCTCCCATATATATAAAACATAGAAATGGAACTGTTCAATGTACACACACTGTAGGAAGCCACCCACAGAGCAAGGCGCTGAGCTTTACACTTGATCTGAATAAGTCTGCAAGAACAGAACTTTTTTTTTTTTTAATACCTGAACATAAGATACAAAATGTTCTTTGTCTTGCATTTTAAAAGCATTCAGCATCAGGCTGAAGGCAGAATAAACTGGACCCCAACCACACAGAGCGGTAGGGGGAGGATCCAGTGACTTTGTTTCCTGTTAGCACTTAGCTGTGTGTGCAAAGCCCACGTGCAGCCTGCACAGGGCTGGCCACAAAGCCAGGAGATGGCAGCGAGCACCGTGGCCTGACCTGGGAACCAGCACCCAAGGAGAGCAGTGCCGAACACAGGCCCTAAAATTTTACAGTTCAATAAGCCACAGAGCAAGTTTCCAAACCCAACGGCAGGTTTATTTGTACAGCTTTAGCTAACTGCAGGGTAAATCCTGGAAGAAAGACTGTCCATTGACACACGGGGCCGTGGCTGTGCCGGCGGGCAGCGCCGTGCCCGGGAACTCTCTGGGGCGCAACCAAGGGCACGTGGCAAAACCTCCCAAACAATGTGCACTCACAGCCTGCACCTCCTGCACTGCTGGGAACTAGGGGTATCTGATAGCCCATCACACAGGGCGTGGCAGGCTGAAGTCAATGGAAATAGGCTCTAAAAGTGTCCACTTTTCCCTCCACACAGAGGAACACCAACTGGTCATTACTGAGGGTCAGCAAAAAATACTACAACTGCTACACCTCCTTCCTTGCTCCCGGTGAATACACTCTTCATGCTCTAACTCCTGAATATGGCTATTAACCTTGCTTCCATCTGCAATTAGAGTAAGTGGCTTAATTACATGATGAATTGCTGTGTAGACATCAGCTAATACAGTCATATCCAGCAAAAGGGTGCGGCAAAGTTATTTAACTTGAAAGGAACCACCTTTAAATAGATCTGTCATACTTGGGGAGGGCAGAAGAAATATCGATTCCAGAGACAGACACCACAAATCATGGGCCCCATCCTGTACACTCCTTCACACCAACAGTCCCCCTGAGCTAATTTTCACCTACTTAGATAATAAATAAGGGCTGAAGGATGAAGGCATAATTAATTTTCTGACATTTTTTAGATTACTAGAACAGAGAGGTGTACAGAAGAAGCTTGCTTTCATGTTTTTAGACTTTTGCTTGGGTAAGGTAAAAAAAAAAAACCAAACTCTATGGAGGGTTAATACTGTGCTTTAAAAAGCCTAGGGAAGGTTGTTTATCTAAAATCAAATGTTCCAATTCGGTACTTTCATGCAATAGATTTTTTTCTATTTGTCTGACAATCTCCAAATAAAAACTTCTTTTAACAAAAACTGAGACCAAATGTGAATTGATGCATTCCTTCAACTTTAACTGGAGTCAGCCCATTTACAAACAAACCTAGATTGAGACTGATTTTAAAACTTTCTCTTTTTCTAAAGCAGGACAGAAAAACACTGCCATAAAAGCTTTACTTTACAACTCCAACTAAAAAGCAGTGCTTCGTTTGCCAGTGTACCACTCACTACTTAAACGATCACAAGTGTCACCCAGGAAAGTAGCTGGTTTTCAGTTGATTACACAAAATCAGCAATCTGACTTGAGAAAGTCAGAGGAAGGTTTCACCGTGGACCCCATTTAACAGGATTGGTTAAAATTTTGCCAAGGACTTTAAAATACTATGAGGTCCTTAAATGCCAAGAAAGGCAGGCAGCACATGAGCACTGGAGAAGGCCATTTCAAAGAGGATCTGATAGGGGAAGGGTTGGGTGTCCACCAAATTGTGATAAGATGTTAAACAAGAATCTGTCTCTTACCACCAACATGATTCCATTAAATGTCAGTTACGAGGACAATCACACATTTTACCATGATAGAACTGATCTAATTAAAACTACCCTGCTACAGCAATTTAAAAATAAATGTTTTCCTTAAAAAGAGAAAAAAAATACTGTATCTGGAAATAAGCAAGGAGGAATTGCCTATAAACACTAATCGACAGAGCAGCAATTTTCAGTTAACCTCTGGACCAAGAGCGATTTATTATCCAGCTGCTAACTTTGGAACTAGACATGGACATCTTTAATTTTACAAGACACTGCTGGTTTTAATTCTTGTAGGTTGCCTTCGTTTTGTCTCAGGTTTTCTAAAAAAGAGATTTCAGGGCCTCATTTTCCTTTCTCCCCTATTCCCATATGCAAATATATATTCCTACTTTGTTTTCCAAGACATATGGCTGGACATTGGTGGGAAATCACCTCCAGCTAAAAATAATCCAGCTCCTTTGCCAACTTTTAGAAACACTTGATTGTATACAGTACTCAGTAAGAACCTGGCAAGAGATTCAAGTGCAGAACAGTGTGTGCCATACATATCCTTAGACAAGAGTTTAATCATAAAGATGTTGCTTCCTACCTATCTGCATGACTCTGCCAAAAACAGAGTTGTTGTCCACAGTGCTGCAATTCCATCTTCTGTGTCTGAATTGATACTGGCACTCCTTAATGCCCGTCTTTGCACCCTCTCCAATGAACTGCATATGGTCCTGATACAACTGGCAGAGTTTCTTCTGTCCTTGGGAAAGCCCTGCTAGCTGGCTACATAGTGGCTGGGCTCCTATAATATACACCTCTGACATCTGAACAGGGTTCATGGGGTTCATGGGGTTCATCCCTAAAGACCTGCACAAAGAAAGATTTGCATTAATAAACAGAAGACTTCAAAATAAAATCAAGCAATTAAAAAAAAAAAATCTATAAATCCCAGACAGAACTGTATCTTATATGTTAACAAAAACTCCTGTTTTTGTTAACAAGTGAGGAAAAACCCCAGACACTTAAATATGAAACTTTTGTTCGAAGAACAGGACAGAAGTAACTAGTTTCCACCCATGTGGTTATCACCATACGTTAGAGACTGAAGTACGACGCAGACTTGGAAGACTTGCATCTAGGCAGTCTTTTACCAGCTTAAATTGACACAGTAAAAAACCCAGAAGCTCCAAACAATTGCAAGGCCAGGAAAATAAATAAAGCAAAAATGAAAAAAGCTCTCCAAATCCCAATTTGTCTTAACACATATTTTATATTTAAGTCTGGGTTTTTCAATCTGATCTACTATAAACAAATAGGGAAACCTTTAGCAAGCCAGAAGTTAGAAACTTGCTACAGACTACATCTAGCTTCTTCCAAATGACAACACAGAAACATACAGGCAAGTATATTCATTCTAAACAAAATCAACTTTGTTTTCTTAATTCTTAAAGTGCTCTTCACATGATCTATTTCAATTAAAAAGCAGCTATTAATCCAAAAGGCATCACTGGAAAAAGCACAGAAACACCTATTTCAAGAACTCTTAACATTGTACACTATACAGATAATTTGCCAAAGCGGGAATTTAAACGTACTCCTTTGTAACGAAATATATTTGTAAACATTTCAGTTACAGAAAAACTTCAAACTGAAACTTTAAGTTTTTCCTTGCAAATCAGCATTTTCTCTTGTACATGCAAAACATCTCAAGTAAGGGAGTTGAAATGTCTCTTTTAAAAGAAAAACAATTATAGTAATTTAAAGATTATAAAATTAATAGAGAATCTACCAGACAGCATTCTAAAAACCGTGTTTTACAAGACGAGATGTTGCACATTTACCCTTATTCGACAGACCCGTTCCTTTTCCTACACAACATATTCCAACCAGCACACTTCTCCCCTGCTGTCTCGCTCCTGCCGCACTCCCGCAGAAACAAAGTACAGAAGAAGCACAGAGACATTGAAGCAAGCAAATCCTGACACCCCCTTTCAAAACCAAGTCGATACGAGATGCTTACCACCAAGAGCTGGCTTCTACTACAACCTGGGTAAAAGAGGAGAAAACGGCCAGAGCCACTACGAGGTACTGAGAAGCCATTGTACTGCCAACTGTCCCCACAGCACCTCCGTGGATTAATACTGCACTGGATTTCTAGAGGGGGGAGAAAAAGGATCAGATTGTTTATTGCTTCTCAGACCATTTTCGAGCATTCAAGTTTAAACAACGGAAGTCTCCGGGCCCCTTTTAACTTGACTCTGACTCGCCGGCCCTTCTCCCCGNCCCGCTCGGGGATGCTGCGCTTCTCCGTCGTCCCCTAAAACATCTCGGCGCAGCCTCGGGGCTCCCGCCCTCCGCGATCGCTGAGGCGGCCCCGAGCTCCGCGCTGGCCCCGCGGTGACTGACCCGCCGGCAGCCCCAGGGCCGGTACCGGCCCGGGGAGGTACCAGGAGCGACAAGGAGCAGCTCTGCGTCCCGACCCGGCCCTGCAACAACCGGGCTGCCGTCTTGGAAGTCAAACGCTTCCCCCGACAGGTCCCGCGATCACCGTCTGGTCCTCACACGGGACTCTCTCACTCTCTCCCTAGAGCCATTCCCGGGGTTGATTTCCCCTCCCCTCGGAAGGAAAANGAAAAGAAAAAAAAAAAAAAAAAAAAAAAAAAAAAAAAAAAAAAGGACATTTCGACACTTGGGGGCTCCCTATTCCCTATTCATTCTCCAAAGGCCCTTAACGCTGAATTGAAGGTGTTCTTAATTCTAATTTATTTCTGTTTGCGAAGGGCCGGGAGGAGCAGAGCGCTGGCAGCGGGACCGGACACGGAACTTGCCCGGGCACACGCGGAGAAGCTGCCGCAGCGTGGGGACCCCCATGCGCCGCTCCCCGACACTGCTCCGGGGCTGCAGCCCCGGGGCGAAGCCTGCCCGCGCCGTGCGGGTTAAACACCCCCTGCCGGGCGAGATGAGCCCCCCCAAGTCCCCACTGCTGGGGGTGGGAAAATGAGGGCCGGTCTCCTGCAGCAGAAAGAGCCCGCCCGCCCCACAGGGACTCAGTCCTGGCAAAGGTGCGAACGCCGAGGGCGTGCTGAGCGAGGAACGAGGCCAAGCGAGGTGTGCGCGGGGCAAGCCGCGACATCCAACAGCGCACAACGCGCTGGGCTCTTTTCATCTTGTTACTTCTTGAAATAATGACAGTAACAAAGGAGCGCCACGAAAGTGCCCGAGCCCAGAGGAGGTCGGAGACGCCGGTGCCCTTGCGGGACGCCGACAGCTGTGCAGCAGCCCGGCCCATCAGTCAGCCCGGGCACGCCGAGCTGCCCGGCGGGGCGGGCGGCCGCGGAGGGCCGGGACAGCGCCGGGAGTGCAGCGCTGCCCCCGCTGCAAGACGCGGTCGGCAGGGTCAAAGGCCACTGTCCCGCTGCAAGGGTGCCCCCCGAGCTCGGCCTCCGCTGCGCCGGAGCCCCCAGGCCGGTGGCGGCGCCCCGGGGAGCGGTGGCGGCCTGCTCCCAACAGGGGGCGGCCTCGCTCGGCGGCTCTGCCCTTCCGACGGCACCTCCGCGCCCCAGCCCCGCTGCTATCGCCCTCCTCGGCTGCGCACACTGCGCCGAGCAGCGAGGCAGAGGAGGCACCTGCACCCGGGGCCGCGGGCGAGCCCGGCCCTTCTGCACACAGCAGCTGACAAGGTACGAGCAGAAACAACACCAAAA
>VXBC01011152.1:511816-525068 GCA_013399945.1 Ploceus nigricollis
CGCCCCCCGGGCTGCCCCCTCCGTTGCTCCGGCGGGCCCCGCTCCCCCCGGGCCCGCCCGGGGGGAGGCGCGCTGCAGGGGCCGCCGAGAGGGGCGCGGGGCGCGGAACGGGAGCCCCGTCGGGGCGGCGCGGAGCCCCTCGGGCCACGGTGGGCAGGGGATCAGCCCGGCACTCTGCGACGCCTGAGCGCCCCGGCGGGGCCCGAGGCCGCAGCATCGCTCCCGGCACGTTTCTGTACTGTCTAATATCCAAAGAGCCTTTCCATTAGGAATCCTCACTGCCCGGGCTGCTGTTCATTCCTCGGGACGCCTGGTGAGGAATTTATAAATTAGGTGTAGCACCAGGTCCGGGGAGGGGGAAGGAATAAGGGGGCTGTTCGTTTCTTTAAGAGGACCATCCTTAGTTTTATGCCTAGTAAATAATATTTTATTGCCTTTGGTTTACTGTGGCATTTCAATTATCCCCTTTAGGAGTCTGCAAACTGCGTAGGTTAAAGGTCATTTCTCAAATCACTAGAATTGGTAAAGAATAGCAGAAAACTGTAAAAGGGGGAGGAGCTGCGCAGTAAAACAAGAAAGATCGCCTGGAATAAACTAATAAAAAGCCCCGAGCTGTTTACCTCTCGCATTTGTATTCTCGAACGATGTTTATCATCGTGTAATTGCATAATGTCATCGGGCACAGGAAAACGCCAAGCCCGGGATGATCCACACGGGCAGGGCTGTGAGCGGCAGCTTGGCAGAGGGGGAAGCCAGCACCAGATCGTTTTCTGTGCCGGGATTCCTAGTCGCTGCCTTTAAAAAGAGAACTGAAGAGGGAATTTATAAATCACAGGCAAATTTTCAAGCTATGGCGCATATAAGTGGAAATAAAGGGCAGAAATCCAAACATCCTGCAAGGCTTTAAGAATTTTAATTTCTCCTCACTATTTAAAACAGCTGGGTGAAGCTAGAGGGGGCAGGAGGGAGAAGTATTGACAGTGTTACAGGCATTCATGCTGCCCAAGGTTTTGTTTTCCAGGTTTGTTAGTGATGGAGCTCTAAAGGTAACCAGACAGTTGATCTGTCTGGCTTTACTGCCAACATCGAAGAGTTTTCTGGAGGAAAAAAAGATAAATTCTCAGAGTAATGTCATAAGAAGTGTGACAATATCGTTGGATGCATAAACAGCAGAACTTCAGAAAGCAGCACGGCAGGATTTTAGAGATTTAGGTCTGTTACAGCCGTGCAATTCTCTGTAGGGCAGAAGTAAATAATTTCTGGTTTTTTCGATGTGTTTCTGCCATTTTTCTGCAGGGTAATGCATTTTAACAAAGGAGTGGTCACATCAAAACCTTGCACGCCTGTGTTCATTGGAACGTGTGGTGCTGTGTGATTTACATCTTTCCACCTTGGCCAATGCAGGGTTTTCTTCATGAAGAGCCCGTTTGGGAAACAGAACTTTCAAGGAAAGGAGGTGTTTTCCTGTATGTCTTTTTAGCTCATTATGGAATTTGAGTATATAATGTAGGAATTATGTCACATTTCACACTGAGCCATTGTGAAGGCACAGCCCGTGTGCAGCTGCTTTGGTATCATTACAGTGAATCTGCTTTTTTAGGTGAGGGTTGTACCATAATGCCCATTTGACAGAGCAAAGATGTCACATCACTTTGAACATGTAACCTGCACTCTGCCCACCAGACCATCTACTCCAGGGATGATTTTATTTTAAGCTCCTAGGGATTTAGATGTAACAGCCTTGAAATCACACATGTACTTTCCTAAGGCTGCTTTCTTTCCCAAAAACATGCTGCTGCTTTTTTTCTACAGACCACTCTGTCATCCAAAAGATGGCTAAACTACAAAAGAAATGCCAAAGACGATAATTTCATGCCAAATCTTGCAATAAGTGTTATTTTCCTAATCTTCATCCAGTAGAGGCAAGAAACAGCATGGGAAACTCTCTTTTTAGACAATAATTCTGTATTTCTAGCTTGCCTAAATTCTGAACAGACTTTGACAAGTTGAGAGACTAGAAGACAAAGAAAAAAGTATGGATGTGTGTCCATGTATGGATGTACCCCCACCCTGTTCCTTTGTCATCTTTTAAATCCCAAATTCATCATGCTGAAAGACGCCAGCATATTTGGGAGCAGCAATAAACCACTAGAGAGGAAGAAATAAGAGTCTAGATTAGTATTCATCTTTACCAGATGAAGACATAATTTAGATGCAGTGAGATGCAAATAAGAGGCAGCAGGCAAGAGAGGAAAGTTTACAGAGTAATGAAGAGTAACAAATTCAGGTGAATACACCAAACTCCAAACCTGCAAAGCCTGTAGAAAAAAATGTACCACTTTATATTTAAATTGATGATAACAATACCAATTTATTATTACTAGTAATGAACTGCATAGCAAACAGCCCCAATCTGTCTGCATTATCAGCTGCAGAAAGACAGCTGTGGACTCATTTTTCATGTGCAAAACACAGGTGGGTTCTTTCCATTTCCTTCTTTTGAGGTCTAATAAACCCCAGTGCCACTGCAGAGACCACAGCCCAGGTACAAGAGGTGTGCTGGGTCATGGAGGAAAATAAAGAGATGAGAAAATAATTTTTAAAAAAAAGCAGAAGTAACTAAAAGCTATTGAACCAGGATGCCAACTGGATGAACATCTATTGCAGCATGGGGCTCCACTGCCATGAGCTCAGCCAGGTGGAAGAAGGTCAGAAAATGCCCTCTCACAAGAGCAGGGGAGGCTGTGTTTTGGTGCCCCACAGCAATGATTGCTGTTCTGAAAGACTGGTGCCACAGGCAGTGGCTTGTGCCCTGCCCTGGCTCTGGCACACTGTGCTCAGTGAGCTGAGGTGCAGGTGCTGATGGCAGTGGAGGTGCCTGAAGGTGTTCAAGGAGGACATGACTCCCCTGCAGCCAGCAGGACATGGGAAAGCTGCCTGCACCTCTGGAGTTAGGCAGGCTGTGGGTGGGTTCTGACATTTTTTAATTTTATTCTGGAATAGTAAGGTTGTTGAAGGTAACTATCAGAGGGATAAATTTACACCCCTAGAAGAATATGCTGTTTTCTCTCCTGTCCTGCCTCTCTCTGGGGCACGTGTCCCTCTGCTCACACCTTGTACCTTTGTCTCTGTGTGTGGGTCTTTATCTCGGTGATACCTTGCCCGTCCACATCTCGGCCATCCCCCTGCTGCCACCATATGTCATTGGAATGTTTCAAGTAGTGAGTCTGGTTTACTTAAAGAATAGTGCTTTTAGAGGAATAATACTTTGCTTTGTTTCCATTAGGACCTTAAAAAAAAACGTTTATGGGAGGAAAAATAAACAATCCCACCACCGCTCCTTAACAACAGAGTACTTACCCTCTCCTAATGCTACCAGTTCCTTCTTTCACTGAGGCCAGAGGCACCTCCCATAAACTCTGGAGGGCTCTTACATGTTTCTTCTGAGTGCCCTGAGCATAACTCTCCCCAGTACACACACACAAAGGCACACAGAGACTTCATTTTCCAGAGATGATCAGGCAGGGAGTTTTGTCACACTGAGTACGGCTCAGCCAGGTGTCCTGGTTCCTCTCCAGAGAGCTGAACAGTAGGTGGGACACGGAAGGCCATGGCTGCAGAGGGGTCAGCATGGGAGACAGTGAGACAAGGACAGCACAAGGCTCTTTTCCAGAGCCCATCTGCATCCCTCCCATGGAATAGCCAGTCGTGATCTCCGTGCAGGTCTCTGCCTCAGGGCAGTGCTTCAGTTCCCAAGTGCAGCCACAAAGTGCCAGAGGAGCAGCTCAGCAGCAGCTGTAGAGGTGAGGGATCACGCTGAGATCTCTGCTCTTTGAACACACCCCCTTGGGCCTTAGGAGGTAGGACTTCTACCTTAGGAGGCTTTTAAATCCCATTTTCTGCTGTCACATTTTGGTGGTGGTGCTGTGGTCGCTGTGCTGCACTCACAAACTGCAGGCAGCAAGGATTCTCAGGAGATGGATTTTATTGACAGCAGAGGAGCAGACCATGAACTGGGAAAAAGGAGAAGAGAGGAGAGGGCTCCACAGACTTTCTATAGGCATGGACCAGTCTGATACCCACTTCTGAAGTGGTCACAGCCAAGTGTCATTGCCTGGGGCCACACCCACTCCTGAATAGCCCTCCTTACCTCTGAGCAGATTAGAAGATTAGGCTGGAGTTTATAATTGTAGCAATATTAGATCCTCAAATTCCACATAGCTCAAGGAGGAATGTAGGTGGATGTTGTTTGAAGCTCTCACCCGAAATATCTCCAAGGATTTCTTTAGTATATGTACACACACATGTCATCAGTAAAGTGTGCTTAAGAGTGAGAGAAGGGATCTTGGTTAGCCCCTATATGACACTTATCTTAAAGAGTACTTAGCTAATTCATCATTTCCTTAGGACTAAAGATATGTCATAACAGCTAAGCCAATGTATATTTGTCCATGACTGCTTAAAGCCAATATCATTCTGAAGATAGCTATTAATTTAGGCACCGTGAGCAAAACATCTGATAAATTTAACCCTATCTTTCTAGCTCCATAGTAGTCTGCCAATTGACCTTGATTCTTCCAGTTTATTTAGAATATGGCATTATTTAAAATTCATTTTAAAAGATATTTAAGGTTAAGATGAGTTTTGAACTCTTCATTTTAAGTATTTGATCAGGCAGACCTTGTGACTTGTTGCCCTGGTGATATTATTGTCATTATTTTTCATGATCAAGGTACTATTTCAGCTCTACATTATTTTCCTCAATTTAAATAAAAAATGTGAAGACTTTTGAAAATGGCACTGACAGTGTGAGTGTTTGCCCACAGTGAAGAACACAAGGGTACACAGACAGCAGAGACATGGGACCAGGCAGAGGAATATGTGCTAAGATTCTATACAGAACAGGTGAAAAGGGCATATGGCACTTGGTTCTTCTGCTAAAGTCAGTAACTTGGAAAGTTGGAAATTGGTTTATTATGAACCACTTCTTATTCTCTTCTGCTCTTTAGAACCTGTAGAGTGTCACTTTTTGAGAAGCAACCTGACAAAATATGTTTATGGTATAATCTTGGAAGAAACAAGGACCACAGTGTGAAAAGTGCATTGTCCTTCCAGGCAGGACCTGGCAACGTGGGGATGAGCTGAGGCCTTCACTGCCCTCCAGCCTCTCTTGGTCCTGGTGTCAAAGTCCATAGCCTGTGTGTGTGTGACTGCTCTTGCTCTGCTTCCTCACCCAAAGGCAGAGAAACACCATCTGAGCAGTTCCTGGGCTGACAGTCCCACGAGGATGGAAGATGATCTTCTTTCCTTTATAATGGTACAGAACACTGTAAGCATTTTCATCAAGTAGCTGTACTTTGCTTCTGGGAGAACCTGACAGGTACTCATTACTGCCCAGTGGGATGGTAATTGCCCAGCCCTGCCTTGCTGGCACCTGTCCTGGTGGCAGCATTTCTTCCACCCAGCCAGTAATAAGCTGTAATTCAGAGCAAAGTGGTGACTCCATGATATCACTTTCAACAAAGCAGCCAAGCAAAGGAACAAGTGTACAGGAGTAGCCACTTAATTGCATGATAATAGTCATTGCACTTCAGTTTATCTAATAGTCTTTATTACAGGTTGCCAATTGTACATTTTTTCCTTATTTAGTCAGTTGTTTTGCCAATATTTTCATAAAACACTTCCTTCCAGTCTATCTGAGGCATACAGGGGAGCTCACCCAGAACAGAGGTGGATGTATTGATTGATCCACTGCTGCTGGTAGTGAACTTCAGAGGAAAGCCAAACCTCATTCCTTTTTGTAAGGTTTTATACAGAACATCTATTGCATTCTCATGATCAGTTAGGTGTATTTCTACAATCTTTTTTTTTTTTTTGACAATATGGTTATGATGTTACTGTGGAGGCTGCATTATCATGGGTAGGATATTCTGAGGATGTTTCCATAGAATCTGATAGCATTTCTTCACTACTCCACAGCATGAGCTTGTATTTGTTCAGAAAATATTCTCAAGATTTTCAGTATTTTCTTGTACTTTTCCTCTGTGTCAAAACGGTGCCTTAGTTGTAAGTCCCAGCTTGACTCTGTAAAAGACCATAGAATATACATTGTAAAAGTCACTTAAATAGTTAAATGTGTGTCACAGCAGGGCTTTTTGCCACTAAATGGGCAGGGCACTCCCCTTCCAAATGCTGGACTTTATACTTGCCATTTGCACTGCAATGCATATTGACAGTCCTGTCCCTGAGACCAGAGCACTTTTGGGGAAAGCATTCCTTGTCTGAAACACAATTTGAGCAGTATTTTATTATACTGTGACCCTGTGAGCATACATTCAGGAGGGACTTTTGGGGTTTATTTCAGCTGATTATGGAACACAGAGCAGAATACAGCCAGTGACCTCTGTAAATGATCACATATTTGACTTTTGGATAAGAAGTCATCTAGTCATAAATGATTTATCTAAAAGATTCTATCTGATCTGAGACTAAGCTTCACCCAGCTGCTTTAGGAAAGGAGAGCATGTAACAATTTATAAATTTCACATACTGTAGTACTTTAGAAAATATATTTACGTTCTATATTCTTTACATATATCTGGACTGGATTTTGAAAGCTAACTCAAAGTAAAATCAGATTTTTGAAATGTTTGTTACAAAGCCCTTCCTAAAAGTCTGGTATTCATTTCAAGATGATATCCTGTATTTAATAAGAATTGTTAATATTGTCTGTGGAGCATAATTACAAAACTGTACTAAGATGTGGCACTCAAAAGAAGTGTCCTTTTCATCCTCATTCCTGCGGTGCAAGTAGGATGTGCATCACATCAAAACTATCTCTTCAATTGCCATTTTGTTTATAATATAGTCTAAGGCAGCGACTTTGAAATGAATATGCAAATAGGAAGAAATTTAGAAAAAATAAAAACATCTGATTTTTTAAATTTGTCCCATTCCTCTGGTGCTTGACCTTCCTGGAAGTACTGGGCTATCACACACCAAGGCACCATCCCCTTCACATGAATTACTCAATTCAAATACATTTACTTTATTTTCAGGCTGCAGTTTAGTATCTGTGTTGGGAAGTAATCTAAATTCTTCTCCAAACTTGCTCTGGTGGCAAGGCTGAACAAACCAGCTGCAATTTTGCCCCTCCAATGCAATTTCTCTCTAATCCCTCAGAGTTTACCAAATGTGCATGCATCACAATTTGTATTTGGAATTTCGTATTTGAGAGGGAAAAGTAATTGAGCCAAACTAGACAGGTGAATTCTGAAAAAAAAATTCTAAACAACCAATTTTGATATTTCCTGGTTTGCCTGATTCCTTGGGACACTGATGATGGAAATGTAATATATATCAAGGAAGTTTCATAAGTTTTTTTTTGTATTTCAGTCTCTGTTGTGCCAGGTGCTGATTATATTCAAATGCCACAGCAGTCAAAGGGAGGAGGGCATTTCATACTGCACAGGACACATGGGTAATCCAAGTGTGAAGCTTGTTTTTAATTTCAGCCAGTCTTACCTTTGGTGCCTCCTGTTCTCTGTGCCAAGTTCTCTGTGCACCCCCAGAGAAGATGGCAAAGCAGCTGAAGAATCACAGGCTTCCTTCATGAAGAAGTTTTCAAAGACTGCATATGGAACTTCTGTGTGAGGGAGTTTAGAGCTAAAAAATGTGCAAAGCAGTGCAGGAAGTAGAAGAAGCAGTGGAGAAGAGCAGCGATGCATAAACATTTTAACCCAAATCTTTCCCTGTGACCTATGTAGAGAACAGATGTGGACAAGGACTGCTGTGAAAAGGTACCAGTTTGACCACGAGCAAATGCATTTATAATTGATTTCAGGCTCTAAGTCCTGTAAAAATTTGCTCACATGAGTACTTGTATTCTTCTGTAAGCTATCTGACCAATTATAGCCCCAAATACTGAGCACTGATATCCCTCACTCACTGCAGAAGGACTGAGAGTAATTCCTTCTGACTTCAGTAGCGTGGGAACAAGGTGCTCCTCCTGCTTCCTGATTTTAAATTTGTAACCTGTTTCACAGACACTGCTGAATATAATAATGTCTATAGTCAGCTTAGTAAATGGTTCTCTGTATTTTAGCAGAGTAACTATATCCAGTCTGCTATGCTTCACAGAGAAGGAAGATTGTAAGACATTTCAGTTAATTTAGCTATGAATTACATTAACTGATGGTAATCTTGAAGAAAAATTAAGAATATCCAAAAAATAATCAGGTCTGAGGAAGAGGCTTCTGTGGTATTCCTCTGAAATATTAATTTTCTTTTAACCAAGAAAAAAAATTTTATCATATGAGCTGGACAGGTCTTTTCCTGTAGTTTTCAGACTCTGATGTTTTATTGACCAAACTCCTTGCTTTAGACTTGAGCTCATGTTCTCTGAGGAAGTACAAGTGGTAATTATGCAAGTCTTTCCTTCCCTGTCATGGGCAACATTCACAAGGGAGATTTACAACCCTCAGCTTTCAGATACGGAGACTGGTTGTTTAACTTCAGAGAGAACAACTCTGACATGGTGAATGGATCAGAATTGGAACAAATCCTCTAGAAACTGGCTACATGGACAGACCTGGGAGTTAATAATTATGGTGGAGGGTTTTGCCTCTTCTTTCTCCTGAAGATTGCTCAGAATTTAATTTGTTTTAGAAAATATACTCCTAAAAAATGCATTTTACTCCTCTAGGCAATAGCAGACCTACCTTTAGCAAAAGCAAAGTAACCAATGGACTGAATGATATTTATTAAATCGAAACAAATTCTATGAGATAAGTGATCATAATGTAAAGACACCACAAGGAAAGCTTGTGTTAAGAGTTGGTAGAAGTTGAGTGCTGGCCTAGATACACAGACAGGACAACTACAGACAAAATACACTGTAAATGAACTTCAGTAATGAGACCTAAGATCTATTTTCTTATCACAAAGCATTCAAACAGTCAGGCAGTCTGTTCATCTGACTTACATTTAGCTGGAATTTTGATATATAGAGGAAACAGTTTGGCCCCATGCTCCTGTAAATGTACACATTTGCTTGAGAAAGAAGAAAGTGGGTTACAATCAGAAATTTACTTTTAATCATTGGACTTTCATTTCACTTCAGAAAAGTTTGGATTAGCCCCTTAATGCACACGCTTATCATGACTGACAACAGTCCTGCCTTCACACATTTGGTTGATCTAAGCCTGGAGAAGGTGCAGAGGGCAGGAGAGCTGCACAAGGAATACTGCTGGCCTGTAATGGCTGCATTTTTGTGACCCTTTGTGGATTGTAATAAGGATTTTTTATTAAAACAAAACAAAACTGCAGGAGCTTGGGGGCAGATCTCTGTTCTCTTTTGGCCTGTGTTAACCTCTAACCAAAATCTGGCCATTTTAAAAAAAATGTACTTCAGCTGTTTTTCTTTATTTTTGGAAGTTTAAAATGAAATATAAAGCCCATAATAAAATGCATATGAGGGCATGAATCAATAGACATGAGAACTATGTTAAGAACTATGCAACCATAGAGGTCTTCATTAAGAAGGGTGTTCTACATGTGAAATTCAGAAAATGCTCTTATTCACTTGTATGCATGTTGTTGTTTGTGTCATTATTTATTTCTATGGTAACCAAAACAGTGAAGAACAGCAATATTAGACAACAATCAAGAAAAAAAATACAACCTCATTGCAAAAGGAGACAACTAAGAGCCAAAACAGAGGTGTTTAGATGATGGTGTAATTTGCTATAATAACTGTTTAACCACATATTTGGCAAGCCCTGGATAACTCACTGATGAGTAATGCATTTGTCCAAATTACATTCAAATAAAAAGTAGTTACCATGTTCCATTATCATGTGTTCTGCACAGATATTTCCTCCCTATCGATTTTCCCACGGCAAGAAGGTTTCTCACTGAGCCCAGGTTAGCTGTGGATTGGTGCTGATTTCTCTTGTGCAGCCTCTGTGAAGCTGGTTAGGTGCTCTGGAGCCACATATCATCAGTCCATTGCTATCTGGAGCTATCTGACTTCCTTGTGCAGCCTCCCACTCGCCTCTTCCCTGTCTGCTCCATCTGGAGGCAGCTTGGCTGCTCTCCTCCAGCCCCAGCTCCCCGAGTGCACGGCAGCTGCAGCTGCCAGAACATCTGCTGTCTCCTGGCCTTGCTGGGGTGAGCACCAAAAGCACGGCCTTTTTAAAGTTGGACACTGGCCTCCATCTGAAACTGGATGAGTTCAAAGTTCTCCTCTTTGTCCTGAGACTCGCAGCTTCGTGGGAATAGACAACTGTCTGTAACACAAACTCAAGTGCACGTTTCAAAGGGATACAGTGCATTGTCTTTAGGATGCACTGGCATTGTGCCTGCTCTTCCCCTGCATCTGTGGAGATTTGGGCTTAGAACTGTCTCATTCTGAAGAAAGAGTCATTTTCAAGAGCAAAGAGTGGAAGGAATGCAAACCCAAACAAAATTAGTCCTTGATTCTGTAACTGCATCCATCAAGGGTGGGCTTCTAGTGCACCAGTGCCTCCAGCCTCATACAAAAGCTGAAACAATGTGCCCTGGGCTATTCCTGATGAAGGCAGAGGTTGCCTCTTGTTTGAAAAGGTGCATTTGAAAAAGAGATATCTTATTTGGAAAGTTATGAGCATGAAATAACATCACTGGAGGAAAATCTGCACAGCAGCCCCTCCTCAGCTGTACTTTTCTTCTGTGGGTCAAATCATGCCCTGGCAACGTGCAGAGCTCCCACTGACTCCATAATGGGAAATGCATTACTTATTTAGAGCTCACTTGGCTTTATTTAGAATGATTTAATACTTTGGTTATTAAAAGTTTCGTGGTTTGGAGAAGGAGTATCAACAGGTGACACGCCCTTCTTTGCCACTCTGTTCTGTACTCTGTGACAGGTTTCTGCACGGGGCAGATCCAGTGTGTGCTGGTTAGTGAGGCTCTTCCAGGAACAAATCCTGGACCTAGAGCACAGTGTGAACAACCTGGGATGCAGTAGGAGTTCAGCTTTATCCAGCTCGTGCTGGCATGGAGCTGTTTGGGACTCTCAAAATGTGTCTTAACTGACATGTTGGCTTGAAGTGCAAGCTGACACAGCTTCATCCCCTGAGCGTCCCCCACTGCTTATACTGCTGCTTGCTCAAACCTGGAGCTACTCTGGCTCAAGTCTGGAGTGAACAAACAGCCTCTCTGAGGAGGAAACCTCAAGCTCAGAAAAGCTTGATCCTTAATCAGGCTCTCTCAGAGCTGGAGGAGCTCTTGACTGTATGAACTCAAACTTCAACATCAGTGTAGATGTTCCTGCACCCAGAGCTGCCCTCTGGGGAGCTCCCCACCTCTGCAGCACCCACAGACACAAACATGGTCTGGTCCTGGCCCTCCCCTGGGGCCCTCACAGATGCTTTTTAGAGAGGAAAGATCCTTACTGAAAACCATCTTACAGAAAATAGGTTTTAAGGGCCTTTGACAGTTTCCCCAAACCCACTGTGGTCCTCTCCAGCTCCTTAGTAAAACACATTGGCACGTACTGTCCCTGTCACCAGGTGGGGAAGCAGGAGCTGTCTTTAAAGTAGGATGTGATCAGTACTGAAAACAGAATCAAAAATGTGTCTCCAATGGGATGGGCAGCCCCCTGATACAGACACCAGCAGAACGCAGAACAAGCTGCTCCAAATAATTGTGCAGGTCTGGAAAGGAGATAGAAGCTGCTGCTACTCAATTTGTACCATTGCAGCTCAGAGCTAAGCAGGCATAAATAGAATACACAATCAATGTATATTTAGCTGTAGTTAAAAGTGAAACTTAATATCCTATGTTAGTGCATAGTACTCTCTTACGAAAGAAAACTAATTTATAGGTAAAGAAACAGAGCTTAAAACTAAGAGACTGTGTGGTTTAAATAAGCTAAGTAAAATGCATACTTACTTACCTTTTATTCTCCTGCTGTGTGTGCCCTGAGCTGGTCCAGGGACTTCTATGAGGTAAGAAATTCCTGGTCAACAAAAGTTCCTTTTCTAAAAAAAGTGAACATAATGGAAACGGGGAACCACTTACCAGGCAGCTGAAAAAGGAGCTGACTGTGCAGAGAATTTCACACCTTATGGCTTTTGGTCAGTAAAGCACATAAACAAAATGTAATTTTCTATGCAATTACACAGGGTCACACAAGAATATTATGTTTTAGAAACCCACTCAAAAGCATATTGCTCTGTAAGAGCCCAATCCAGAAAATGGTTCTTCACTTTAGTAAAGCTGCTCGTAAGCATTTCTGGGAGTGGGGCCTACGAGACATTTTCCTTTTTATGCTTTCTTAAACAGTTTATGTGATAGTAACAACAGGAAGATAAATTACTTTGAATGGTAGCAATTAGAGAAATAAGGAGTGTGATAGATTTACCATGTGGAAAACATCTCTCACACATTTTCCTACAGTCATTAAACCTGCTTTTAATGACACAACACTGATTTCAGAAAGAAACAAAGTTTATTTGATGAAAATAAACAAGCTGATCAACACTAAATACTTCCCATACACATGATAACAATGTTATGAACTCTAAATACCTTGGTACTTTACACTTCTACAAGACATTAAATTACAATGACTGTCTAATACATGCCCACTGGTAATTTCTAGGAATTCCTTAGTTTCATATCAATGTCCTTAACCATATATCAATATCACAATCCAGAACATGCCACTCACTTGAAAAAATTATTACAAGAAGCACTATCAAATGAGGATCTAAGGTAAATAGGGGATACTGACCCATTGCTGCAGAACATCACATTCAAACGTCACCCTACACACACAAAAGAAACATTGCGGATATAGTTTGTGTCAACACATCTGAGGTCTTTTCATAAACACTGTTTAAAAAGGAAATTGAAACCCACTTTCAAATGAAAGTCAATGTGCAGGTACGTGCATACTGGATACACAAAATTCATTAAATACAAAATTCATACTGTACATTTAAATGAAAGAAAGAATGTGCAGTACAAGACTGAGCTCACATTAAAATAATAACTGTTATCTTAAATGTTAAGCAAAAGTTGGTTTGCTTCATTACACTCAGAGGAGGGGGGAAAAAAAATCTACCAAACATTGCTCAAATAAAATATTTCCCAACATCACAGTGTTTATTGTAAACCCCGAGATTCTATTTTAGGATATGAAAAGATTTACTCCAAACATCATAGAATATCACATGAAATGAAAAGAAGGAGAAAAAAAAAAAAA
>VXBC01011152.1:525098-681514 GCA_013399945.1 Ploceus nigricollis
AAAAAAAAAAAAAAAAAAAGAAAAAAAAAAAAAAAAAAAAAAAAAAAAAAAAAAGCAAGAAAGAAAAAATCAATGTTAGACAAAATTTTCCTCTTTAGGGGCTAACTTTTAGGCCCTGATAAAAGTTTAGATCAATACTCATACCAACATGAGCGGAGCAAAAATGCCCCTAAAATAATGTCTGTGACAAAATTGGCACACACATATAAATATCTAACTATACAGCTTTGTATCTGTGACCCTATTTCCCCCCTAGTTTATATCCTACTTCAAGTATTCGGTTGCAGAGTTAAGGTAAAGACCTGATTGTAAGAGACACAGACGATTGTCCCCTACTGCGACAACAAATTTGTCATGAGAAACCTGTTTTGTTGTCTGAGTTTCCAAGTGCAACATTTGTCATATGTGCTAAATATACTCCCAAAAGCTTTGCTGTTTCAAAAACAAAGATCTAAAATGCCGTTGATAGTTAAAGGACAAACTTTTTAAACATGAATGAAATTGGGATTATCTACGCTATGCTAATTCTATACATTTTATTCTATTTACTGAAGACAGTAACGTCCAGCAGGATTCCTGCTCAAATAAATTGCTCATTGATTGCACCGAGAATCATGGTACAAATAAATAAATAAAATATCATCTCTAGACAATAATTTTAAGGGGGTTACTATGTATGGCTCATGTAGGATGTTTAGGGTTAATCGCACCACAGGTTCAAAAAATAATTTTTCTAAATTCAGTGCAAGACTTTAGGAGTATCCATTTAGATTTCTTTTTTTTTCTTTTTTTTCTTTTTTTTTTTTTTAACAGCAGCAAAGAAAAACTACTAAGGATTAAGGCCACCCATGCTTAAATTTATTGTTTGTCCTTTAAAAATGCAGATATTCTATTTCCACTGCCATCAGCATGGAAGCATTTCTTCCATGGACAAAAAGATGCCTCAACAAAACAGCCAAACATTTGCACATGTTTGCCAGACTGACTGAAAATGTTTGTGGAGTCAGAAGGAACCTCTCCTTGAGAAGTGGTAGAGATCTGACTGTCAGTTAAGAGTCTCTCACTGAATATAACGACTTCACATTTTTATTTTTCCTTGCATGTGCTTTAAATTTATTTTACCAGACACATTTTGTTGACACAAACAGCCTTCAAGTGCTGTTTGTTCATTGGTATTTTCTTTAACATCTAAGATTCATTGGGGTCCGTGTTGGAGACTGTTTTTCAATGCAGAGAACAATAACAAACAGTTCCACATTTACAGGAGACCTAGTGCATATACTGTATTCACAGCAATCTTATCTTTATGTTTGGTTTTGTTTGTTTCTTTAAGAGTCCCAGCTTTTATTGTTGAAAACATGTATGCATTTGGATGGTAAAAGGTTGATACATCCTTGTGTACATGTCCATATATATACACACATATGTATTTATATACACCTCAAGCTTTTACCATCCAGGAATAGATACATCTTGTATATAATCATATATTTATGTTCAAATTAGATGTCCTATGCATTGTCAGAGACACACACCATATTTTCATAAAACTAAGCTTTGTCATCAGTTATTAGTACCAAAAATTGATTTCATTTCCAACCTGGCCCAGAGCTTAATACCGGTTATAGTATCAATATTTGGTTTTGGTTTGTTTTTAATTTATATTATTTTATCAGTAGAGAAAAGAAAACAGAGGAGGGTAAAGGCTTATTTTTATTTTTTTTGAGAAGCCTGTATCTAACTGGGGGTAAAGTTAATGCCAACACCCTTATATAGCATTTTACTAATACCTCTTTTGATAATCTAGTGCAATAGAAGTGATACTTTAGAATAGACTAGGTAAAATCAGCAAATGCAGATGCCACATCTAGGGAATCTGAATTACTATTAAAATCAATATTAATTTACCAAAATTTACTAAATAACCTGTTTAACTGAACTTTATGAAACAACTATATTCTGAACAGATGGTTTCATTGTAAAAACAGAGTAACTCACAAGACCCATTAAAGACAGAAATGAAGCTCTTGTAATTTCTGCTTGAGTCTCCTTCATTACTTTCCAAAGTATCTAATTTCACAATAGACTACAAGAAATAATGGAGAAAATGCTAATTAATGCAGCATTTCATTAGATATCAACCTTAGCATTCATTTTCTGCATCTGTGATCTTCTCCAGGATATCATGGTCATGTTTGGAGATCCAATGCAATAGATTATCATTGTTACCTTCCAGTGCTACAGTTTTTTCTTCCTTTTTCACTAGTTCCTCTGACAACTGTAACAAGGGAAAAAAATATTCCAATTAACAACATGAGCGAAGCATCCAGAGCATCTTAGTTCTCATCTAATCAAGATTCTCGTACATATGAGTGGAGATAATGCTTTTCTAGGGGCTGAGGATTAAGTAAGGCATTTAAATTCAATTTGAACCCACTTACATTCATAGGGTGGCAATTAGTTTTATTGCTAATTTGTATGACACGACTCCCCCTACATGGGAAATATTTTAAACTCCTAAGATGTCAAATTCTGTTGTGCTTGTGAATCTGTAAACAGTGAGCTTTATGATCTTTTCTATAAGCACAGTAACTTTGAAAAGGAAATGTTATTAATAAAATGAAATATTTTTCTGTGGGAACCAAGGAAATCATTGGTTTATTTCCACCCAGTTCTGTGGCAGGTGGGAATGTGTAGTACCTCTACCAGCCTTCCAAAATTGAAGCACCATTTTTCCTGTCATATTTAAAGCACTTTAAGTTCACTTTAATTTGCAGAACAGTGGAGAAAGGTTTTATGGATACAAGAAGCTCAGATTTGCAGAAGTTAGAACACACAGCAATGTGTTAGGAGGTTTTCAGCCACACACCCACTAATCACAGGTGCTCTGCCTGCCTTGGCTGGCACTGCTGAAACCCAGGGGACTACAAGAGGGAGCACAGCTCAACCAGTGGGAAGAATCTTCCAGCCTTCCACCAACTTTGGATGAGACTCTGTCTGACTGTGACTACAGAGTGAGGCCTCAGTGATTTCTGTTGTTACTTTAGCTGTGCTGCAAGCAAACAGCTTGAACAGAGAGCAGTGAATTGGTCTCACTCACATTATCTGTGTATCAGATGAGTGGGAGGAATTAAATGATTCCTTTAGAGGGCAGTTGTTCATTTATCCACTGACTTTGTTTCTAGAAAATTTGAAATGCATTATGTATGGGATTCTCCATTATTGCCCTTCCATTTATGTAACCTTAAAAGTTTCCAAAACATCCCATTTTATGAAAAAGAATTTGCCATACAATGCTTAGGGTTTTGTATACAGCTGAGAAGTTGGGTTTTTTTAAATAGAACTACCTGACTAAAATTCCCCTTTAAAATTTCAGAATCTAATATTTATCAGATAAATTATTCTGTGAGTAAAGTGAAACACTGTTTACAGAATAAATTATCATATTATTTTAAATCCCTATTTTCAACTTCACATCTTGCTGGAAAGCACACGTAACAGTTTATATCACACAAACATCCATGAATAGTTCTACTTTTGCAGTGAGCAGTTGATACAATTCTTCTGGTCAAAACACTTAGGGACTAATCCAAAGCCCACTGAAATATGGAAAGGTTCCCACCGATTTTAACAAGTTTTGGATCTGGCCCTTGAACATTCTAAAAATGACTTCTGCAGAGCTGGAAAGCCAGGGAGTTCCTAAAGTAGATCATGTTACTGGTTCTGGCACATAAAATCGTTGCAAACTTTTTATGAAAACTGTAAGTCAGCGCATGCATTACGTTTGGGGAACTGTGCATAGCTCCCATTCTTTTGTGTGCTGAGAATTTCTTAATCATCATTCAAAGAGATACTGGGGCAGAGGAAGCACACCTATAAATTAACGAGGAGAGCACATTCCAGAAACTGCAGCACAATAATGCCTAGGTTTTTTAAACTAAAATGTAATCACAGCAAATCTTCAATGTAGTTGCTATTTTACAAGCTGAAGTTCCTCTGCAATTAACACTTTTATGCTCAGAAAAAATAAGAACCCAGAATAAAGTGTCCAATCTGAGGAACAGCAGCAAAGCACAAAATGCACTCCCTCTCCAGCCTGGTCCTCAGATTTTCATTGGGGTTTTACTACAGAATGAAAGCCCCCAAATAAACCTCACCCACTTAATCAACCCACCCATTCATCAGGAAACCATATATGTATTGGAAGTGTAACAAAAACTTGTTCACCACAGGTAGGAAATGCAAAGTATTTCTCAAGTAAGTCAAATAAATATATAAAAGGATATTGCTGTCAAATACCAACTGAGGTTGAGTAAATTAAATTTATATTTGTTTCTTCAATGCTGCACTTGGTAAAAGTCACTGAACCTCTAAAACAGAAATAAAGTTTGGTAACATGCATTGGGCTTGAATTCAGCAGTGCTCCAGCTGAAATTAATGTCTTATGAGTTTGGCACCTCTGTCAGTCCATTAGATACCAGTCAATGAAAACAGCAGAAGGATGTGAAGATATAAAAGTGTAGTAGCCCACAAATATTTGTTCAGATTGTTTTTCCTTTGGATAAAGACACCTGCCTGATTAGTACTTTTTACCTCCAATCCTTTCCTCTCAGCAGTGATTTGCAGAAACAAGCTGGAGAGGGTGGGTAAACACAAAGGGGTTAAAGGGGAAACTGTTTAATAACAGTAGTAAAATGCAGGCTATTTTTGACATCTGGGTTAATGTCCATTATGCTCCATATGCTTTCCAAATGTTTGCAACAAGCACCCAGATACAAAAACAGATACCCATTCACATAGGCTTAAATTGCCCTCTCCTAACCTGTTACACATGGTACCTACATAAAAGGCCAACAACTGATATGGTAATTAGTGAGTAAGAAAGAGAGGGAATAGACACTTTATTGCAGGGAACTGGTATCTGACCAAATGTTAGCAGAGAAGGATATCATTAATGAAAACCTGTGAGGGCTATTTCTGCTCTCTAATCTACGACAAGGCCTCTGCACTAGAATGTGACATCCTTGAAAAAGCTGTCAGGATGAATTCCTCAGTTTCCTTCTCCAGACTCATTCATCATTACTGCAATCAGAGTACCAACAAATGATGGGAAATTATTTCATTTTCTGGATACAAGTAACTAGACTGGAATAAGGCTATAACTCATAAAGTCTTTCTCAAGTGATGTCCTGGAATTTGCCTGTGCCTCTTGCAACAACATCATGTAAATTATAGGAGGGAGAAAAAAAAATGCATTCTCAATTTTTACCTTTGTGCAAAACCATGAAAAGAATGACTCTATTAACTAAGACAAAGCCCTGACACTCTAAATTCTGTCCCTGCCACCAGTCTATTGTAGGACTAAGGGAAAAATCATATAATTTTTTCTGTGCTTAACTTGCTCTTTGCTACAGCAGGCATAACATCAGGCTCCTCACAGGAATTTGCAAGGCTTAATGTTTGTAATATGCCTTAAAAGTCTTGGATGAGTGCTAAGTATTATTATTTTTCAGTTCCTGCATTTGATTAAAACTGAAATAACACAGTAAAAATTAAATTAATATATTAAGTTACAAGTAAAGAGCAAGCATGTGGTTTGTGGAGCTACTTGTAACACTTTTAATATGAACATGTATTACAGAGTAGGTGATTCCCAAGGTCTGTACTGACATGTACCATGTGGGCATAACTTAACAACTGAAAAACCCCCCAGAAGTTTGATTCAGCCAAAAATCTGTTCGTGGCTTCTGTGTGAGCTCAGAGCTGGGGCCAGCAGGAGCCCTGTGGGCTGCTCTCCCCTGCCCTGAAGTGCAGTTGCAAACACGATCACAGCCCAGATATTTGCAACTCAGCACAAGCAACAAAACTGGGTAGCACAGATCCGCTGCAGCGCTCGCCACCGGAGAGGTCCCTTAACACAGGATGTGACAATGGCACGATATGTGCTCTTTGAACCTCCCTGCCATTATAGCCCAACAATAAATGCTGGTTTTGCTACTTCCTCCTGGCCTAATCTAAGGAAAGAAAGAAAACCCACCTCTCACTTTCTAAAAAATACAGTAACCTGTTAAAGCCTGTTATATCGACATGGAAATCTCTGGTGAGGAGGGCCAAGAAGAAAAATAATTAAGGCATAAATTTGTATCCAACCTACGTAGAAAATTTTCAATGCTGAGATGCCAAAGACACCTAAGACACTTGTTGAGCAGAGTGAAAAGGTAAAATCTAGTTTAAATTTATAGCATTCCTTCAGTGTCCCTCTAGGAGTTTGGCTTTTTGCCAGCGTTCCTTGTTAAAAATTTGTTAAACGTGTTTGGCATTAATGCAAACACAAAGTGCTCATTTGTTACAAATTCTATTGGAATGCATTCATTTAAGGCAATGAAGTAGTTACCAGAAAAGAAAAAATGTTCATTAAGTACATTTTAAAAATACAATGATGTATGCGGTGCATAACTATGGCGCCCCAGTGGCTATATAAATATCTGACAGAATAACCACAAGTTGTGTTTGGTTTGAAATTGGAATCTCTTAAACATAACCGATAGAACAAAAACTGTTTTTGTTTGTTGTCAAAACTGATGTTAGTCTTTCTTGTTTAGATCTAGTTATCATAACCAAAGTTTTGCCATACATTTTTTTTTTTGCATCTCAAATCAATAAAGCCCACGGGTTAAAGCAATGCTCAAGGAAGTTTCTTGATTCTAAAGGTAAGTGCAGCACTGCACATTATCTGGAGAACACTGGACACAGAAAGTAAACACCCTGCTTGGAGGAGAACAAATTTTAGTCATTCTTAAAAACTCCACTTGAGGAAATGTTACCTGGGAGATCTGCAACTGTCTGACAACATTCAGGTTCACCTCAGCAAAAGGTGTCCTGCTCTACTCCTTTCAGAAAATAAAGAGCTCAGACCTAGTTTACAACATCCCAATAACAAATCCCTCCTTTATAATAATGTGAAATATCCCTGGTAACAATAACTCTTGATATTGAATGAGCAGCTCTGAGGTCTGTTTCTTAGATGTTAGAAAGTATCTTCTTGGCTACATTGTAAAACTAAAACCATTCTTCTCTTTAGTTTTTCAATGATTTACAGCTACTTACAAAAAAGTTGAAAAATTATAAATGCATAAGTAAAACATATTCAAAAGAAAGATCCAGAAACTCTGTGATTTAATTAAATATTGAAAGGTTCTCAAAAAACCACCAGCATAAAAAGTTATTTATAAAGACAGAATTAACTTTGCTCCAATTCTGGCAAAGAAATTATTTATCCCATTTGTTGCTATTTATGTTTTAAATTCATTACACAGTAAACTTCAGAAGGATCTGCAGCTGGTGGTAGAATCACTGCACGAATGTGATGAACTTTCCATATTGCTATAATGCCAGAATTGTTAATCTTAGTTAGGGATAAAAGCAGATACCATTGGGATGAATAAAATCAAATGGATTCAAGCCCTCTAGACAGTAAGAGTCCTTGAAAACTACTGTACAATTATATCATAAAATTAGATGAAGTTTATGAACCTTGAGACTATTTGGACAAGGATGCCTTCTCTACTGGGAATGTTTATAAATCAATATTAGACAAGTGCTATATGAGTTAAAAGACAGCTATTTTTTCTTAGAATCTTTTTCTTTTCATAAAACAAGCCCAGTCCAAATCAAAGCTCTTCAGAAATATGAGAAAACTCATATCCTTCAATCTGTCACTTGGATACTGAATTAGAAAGAGGGAGTGTTAAGGATGGCTTCAGAGCAGGACTTTTCAATGGGCTGAGCTGGAGTGAAGATGATGGAAGAGTTTCCATCGATTCCAGGAGACCCCGGAGCCGCACAGGGAGGCGGCCGGGACAGCAGCGCAGGGCACCGGGCTCTTTGTCAAGACGTTTATGACTTCCTAAAGAGAGAGCACATTGACACCATTGTTACTTTCGGTTATTGTTGTTATTTAAATCGAATTGAAGTGGCAAGAAAAGAAGAATTCCTGGGTTTAATTGCCTCAAACAGCGACGCTCCCATCGTGATCCTGAAAGCCGTGGATAGCAGGGATCACTTGACGAAATTGGAAGGTGCCTTTTCCATCCTGGCCGATGTGGAATGCCATTTATTCTCCTGCGCGGGATTAATTAGGGGCCTTTTTTTGGGTTTTTTTGAAGATCAAGGTTTCGCGCTCGGTGCTGCCTAATAACACGGTGTGCCTGCCCGCCACCTGGCCCGGCGCGGCTCGCCCGGCTCCGGCGGCGGCACCGCCTCGGGCCACGGCAAGTGCGGGCAGGAAACGCGGCACGGCCGCGCTTAACCCGCGCTCTGCCGGCCCGGAGCCGGCCCTGCCACCGAGCAGCGACCCAGCGGCGGCAAATGTCCCGCCGAGCAGGAAGGAGCTGCACCGGCGGGGGGACAGAGCTGCCTCCGGCCCCGCGCCCTGCTCGGGGAGCGCTCGGAGCGCGCCCCGCAGCGAACCCGCGCAGCGCTGGCGGAGCCCCGAGCGCGCACGCGGCGCCCGTGCCTGGTGCCTGGGAAAAGAAGTGGTTAAATAAACGCTGTGTCAAGCCCCCAATCTAATAAGTCATCTTATTAGGAAGTTGTGATGCCCTGTTTGCCCTCGCCTGTGGCTTGTCTGCTCCACTGAAAGGTCTCCTGCTGGGACCTTTGTGGCATTATACGAGGTAGAGAGGGCTGCTGCAATATATGAGCCTTGGTTTGGAGCAGCCAAAACAGCAGGAGAACTAAGCTGCAAAGAATTAAACATGTAACAACTTTGTAAAAGCACAGACAGTGATTGAGGTTGGCCCTTTTGCTGTTGACACATTCTGGCCCCTGTAGGTTGTGGTCACTAAGCCCATTAGAGCTGCAGTGTGGCAACATCTAGTTCAGCAAGTTCAATGTGTTTCTGGTTTATTTCTAAACACTGGATGCAAGCTGGCAGCGATAGGAGAGTGGAATATGGCACCAGAAATATGTCATAAACACAGTCGTCATTGTCAGGGATGTGAAATTACTTTTCAAACTATTTATTTTTGGCAGATGGAGGGTGGGTGTATTTTTGCACTTTGTTAACTGAAATTTAATTGCAACTTGCTGCATGTTTTGTTTAATCAAGAAAAAAAGAAAAAGAGACAGGAAACCTCAAGATACTGTTTTCTCTTAAAAGACAAAATTTTCACTGGAGAGAGAAATCTTTTTTGCTAGAAATTCACTGCAAAATGAAGCCAGAAAAAAACAAACCAAATAAAATCTCAGCTTGGATAAGTTTCATTTATGAGCATCCACTTATTTAAATAACAACCCCCACTGTATTTTTTTTCCCATTTTTAAAGATAAAATATACATTTAAGTCAGATTTTAAAAACTGGATTGTGAAATGAACAAGAAAGATTAATTAAATTAATGAAAGGAGGCATTACAGACATAATGAGGGGTAGATTCAAGTTCTAAATCCTAATATGCAGAATAGAATGCACCTTCCCATCTCCTTGTGGACCACACTTTTTCAGGGAACACTGCAAGGTTTCTCTTGCACATTGATGAGGATGCTCAGGGTCCCTCAGCTCTGAGGGCTCTGTTTGCCTCCCCAAACTGTGTTGCGGTCCCAGGTTCTATGAGTCCCTGCAGATTCATCTCTGCCAAGAGCTACCAGTCTGTAGATAGGGAGCAAAGGATGAGTTGGCTGAACACTCGTGCATCTGAAACATTTGTCTCTCCCTGGAGCCTGTTAGTGCTGCCCCTGCCCTCCTCCCCAGATGAGGCAAAGCTTATGTAAGAGGTGAAATGTGCAGAGAGGATAAAAACAGGTCACAGCTGAAGGAGGGGAGGGTTTGGCAATCTTTTGTTCTTTGTGTCTGCAGCACAGGCATTTCCCTGGTGCTGTCCCCTGTTTTCTCCAGGGGTTTTGCTCAGGCGTGGCTGCCCTTTGGGTGCCCCCAGCTCCCTGCTCTGGCAGCACAGCTGAGCTCCAGCTTCTGCTGATCCACAGAAATGACTGCCACTCCTTTTGGAGGGATGAAAATTATGTCGGGGCAAAGCACATTCTTTCTTTGGCCACCAGTGATGAAGGAGCACTTCTTTTCTGTTCTTAAGAGTTTGCCTGAGCCAAGCAAGGTCAGAGCTGTGGCTTTTCTCTGGATAAGGGAAACTTCTAGAATTTGTAGGAGGTGGGGTTTTTTTCTGCCATCTTTTGAGATTTGCTGATAATTTGTGACTAGAAGGAAATTCTTAAAATCTCATACATATTTGTCTGGTTGTAGGGAGTATGATTTGGGTTTTACCTCATGCATCCTACCAGAGTCAGTCAATATTTAATAGCTAAAATTGGCTGGCTGTTGTGCTTGGATAACTCTAGTTACTGTGGCTGCTACCACACTGTTGTTAGAAGCATATTGGTTACTAGATGTTGTACCAGAGTAAATACTAATAAATTTGGTGGTTGTGGAGAGGAAGTTTAATCCAAAAGCATCCCAGCCAGTGAGGAGGCACACAAGGGTTGTACTCCTTCTTTTGATGCACCCAAAGGCTGGATGGAGTCAGGCAGAAGAGAGGTGGTGAGGGCTGAGTGCAGTTTTGAGGTGCTTTATGTGTGTGCCTATTTCTGCCTTTAGGAAAAGGATGGATCCTTGGCCAGGCCTGAAAAGTCTTCTTAGAAATGCTGGACATAAGCATGGTGTCCTTCAGGCACACAGCTCCAGTATGTTATTGAAAGTTTGCCGGCGTTATTTTTTTCCTTAACCAAGCAATAACAAGAAATTTAATAAAGATGCATCTCATGGCTTGTGCCTGCTTTCCCAGTCACCTCAGATTTCTCATCTTCTAAAGCTGAGAATAAACTAAAGAGCTTCAGGGTATTGCTCTGTGGATCTGAATATTTGTACCAACAGCTGTATGTCCCACCTATACTTCATAATTTAGACAAACCATTAACATAACATTTCCTTAGTTTGTTCTGCCAGTTAATAACCCAGTACTCACTGAAGTTATCCTATCAGGTATATCTAAATACTGATTGTGCTGTGGAAGGCATTGTGAGGTATGCTTATTGTATTAATAATAACAATATAAAAGAAATCAATATGTCAAAGTATAGTCAGAGTTCTATTGTACATAAAAAGTCTGTTTTAAGCACATGAGATATACTCTCACCTTCTTCCCCTCCAAGTGATCCTAAACATATTTTTTTTATTTTACATGGGTCATGATATGAAACTGCTTATAAAAATGGTGTCTGATGTTACAGTTTCATCTTTTAATGTTAAGAAGAAAGAGATACAACTTAGGCAATTGTTAGTAGGTTTGGTCTGTTTGAAGACCAATGCTGGATCCATTTAAACTCCTTCAAACTGCTAAAGCATTACAATGACTGTGTGTGGCACTGGGAACAGGACCATACATGCTCGACAGCTACTTATTTTTTAAATACCCATCCAAGTAACACGCAGCATTTTGAAATCTAACTTGTGTGGTCTAATTATGCAATAATTTTTATAATTTAGGCCCCAATATTATGAGCTTCTCCACAATTATGGCTCTACCCACGCATTTCTCAGTGCATGATAGGGAAGACATAGGGGCCAGCTCTGTTAAACATACAAGCATATGTTTTAATTTTTTAATTTTTACTCTCTGTGAGACTTAAAAATGCACTTAATATTAAGAGAAGGTTTAAGAGTCCATCCTGAAGGGGACCTTAGAGGCTTTCATTTAACTAAAAGCACACATATATCATTCCATGCAGACTGAGGACCCACATTTATCAGCATTCCAATGATGATGAGTATCACATAAAGGGAAATGATAAAATAGCAGTAAGCAAAAATTTGCTCCCTCCCAATCTTCAAACACCACCTTTATAATCACTGTACACTCAAAAACATATATGTGCGCAAGAGTTGCAGAGATCAGAAACTTAGACTGCAAGATTTCTAAAGATACTCAAACCATCCATGCAAGTGTCAAATGACAGGTAAACATGTACAACTAAAAACATGAACTTTATGAAAATCATATAAAACAACAATGGTGACATTTGCTACTTGATATTATTATAAAAAAATGATGCATTGCAATTAAACTGTTTAGCAAAACAAGATAAGGAAATTAATGAGCAAGAATAATCACCACAATTCATTGCTAACTACAACTTACACTGAGTAGTATTTTTTTCTAGAGAACACCTATTTTTCTATGCCTGTTTTCTTTCTCCTCTCAATCTCCCACTCCAGACCTTGTCTGACTTCTCCATTTTTCTACTTGCTTAAACTTAATTTCTCCCCACTTTTTTTATTCCATTCTCTGCAGCAGAGCTCTTTCCGTCCTGTCACCAACCCTGCCCAACTCACTGCTGAGAGGTGGCACTGGACAACAGCTGGAAATGGTGTGACACCACCACCCTCTATTTTCCCTGCAGTTCTTGCAGAACAAGATAAAACATGAGGAGAGTAGTTCACAAAAAGCAGTTTTGAGGACAGTAATTTGCTAGTTAGAAACAGCAAAACAAACCCAGAAGATACTCTTGATGTGCATGCACAATTGTGTCAACCCCACTGAGGGAAAGGTAAAGCCCAGAGTGGAATTTAATTAATGGAAACAACTTGGAAAATAAGAATAGTGATGGCAGTTCAAAAATTGTTCATTCTTCCATTAATTTTAGGGAGAGCAACAACTAAACAGATACTTATAAAAAAATATTTCCCACTAAAACAGCTACAAGAAAGACAAGATAGTTTTAGGGCTACTTTCCAGAAAATTTGTTTTTACCAACTCTCTAATTCAAGAAGCTAAAACCACATTTGACAACATATCCTAATTTCTCTTTAAACACTCTAAATGCAAACAAAATAATCGAACCCATTTAATTCTAATTTTCTGCATTTTTCTTTTCTTACACTTGCATATCTTGCCTCATTTTCTATAGGAACTTAAAGATATAATATATAGGTCACCACTTCCAGGTACACCTCTTCATTCATATTTTTACAGTCTGTAAATGAGACAGAGTGGCCTGTGCTGTGTAAAGAACATTGGATTTGGACAAAAAGATGTGGGAAATTCAGCAAAAAAAGCACAACTGGATCATTATTTCATATATGAATGCGGCATGTTGTATTATGAAAATGTGAGGATTAAGTCAAAAAGTGCACTGTCACTGCATTTTTATGAGGAAATCTTGTTTATACAAACATTTCCAGAGATCAAATCAAGCTAATTTTTCATTAATTTATCTAAGCTACTCGTTCTTTTGAACAAGCCTTTTTTTTTTTTAGACTATACCCCAACTGTAATTTATCAACTCTTTTATCATCAGAAGTTATTGTTTAAGCCAGGAATAGCTTTTTAGCAGAGCTCAATGGTTAATCATGCAAAAACAAACAAAAAAAAACCAAACAAAAAAAAACCCCAAAAAACCAAAAAACAAACAGTAATTTCTCATTCAAGTAACAAGTTCACAAAGAGGAGATGTGAAAAAGGAGCAGAGGAGGAAGAGGGTCACCTGTGTCCTTTGCAGATTTTTTTTTCCAATAGAATATCTGGAGATCTTTCATTTCATTAAACAAAATCTTATTTTTGATTCCCCATGGTATGCACCTTCCATCATCAGGCATTACCACAGTAATGATCAGAAAATATTTTGTAGGCTCATTGTAGAAAATGCAGCTTGTTCCAGCAATAATTTCGAATTTATCTGTCTTCCAAATTTCAAAGTGTGGGTCAGGAACAGTTCACACCTTGCAGTGTCCCTCTGCAGAAGGAAAGGGAATGAGCCCTGCAGGCTCCCTGCAATGCATGTGGCCCTGAGAGCTCAGGGCTCCTGCTAAACCCAGAACATGGCATTTAATGGTCCTCAGGAGGCCAATACCACCCACAAAACACTTAGCACAGTTCCAGTTTCATTTATCCTCGTGGTCTCTGCAGCTGGCATGGTGAGCCTGGCCAACAGTTCCATGATACCCAAGTCAGCATTGCTTGTGTTCTACCCAGAACCACTGCCAGCCTGTTGCACTCAGTGTCCATATTGCAGGAAAATTTACCACTCAATTCATCTTCACCCCCTTCAGGTTATTAATGATTTTAGAGATTTATCATATTTCTATTTCTTTCCCAAACTGAATATTTATATTGCAATAGCTTATCTTTACATAGAAACAATTTTAAATCTTTTTTTTTAGCCTTTGCTATGCTCTCTGTCCTTTCTCAGTGACCTATCAGAAATGGGTAGAATAACAAAAATGTGGGTAAGCCTTGAACAGATACAGGGGTTAAAAATGGCTTTGTGTTTAAATAACTTTCTCTTTTCCAACTATTTATTACATTGTTTTCCTTTTTTATTACTGCTGCAAATAAAGGTAAGCTTTTAGGGGACTGTGCACAAGAATTCCAACATCTCCATCCTGAAGAGTAATTGCTTATATTATATCCTGATAATTACTATGCAGTCTTAGAATTTGGGATTACCTTTCTTCCATATGGTTCATTTTACATTTATCTAAAGGTAATTACATCTGCCCAGTCCCTCAACTCACTGCAACCTAGATTTTGCATTTTCCGAATTCCTTCAGTCCTGCAAAACAACAAAATAGATTTCAAAACCATTTTGTGGGTAATTCCCATTAAATATATCTGGTTTCTCAAAAGAATGAGCTGAAACCTGCAGGGCAGCTGGGATGGAGGGAAGGCAACAGACACAGCTCCATTCTGTGCATAATTCAACAAAGTGCCAAGCCATGCTTGTGGAATCCTTTGCTGTGCTGGTGCTGCTGGCTGACACAGTGTCAGCATTTTTCAGCATTACACCACCATCAGCCTGTACTGGGACCCTTTAAAACAGCTGAAATAAAAGAGCTCTTTCTGCATATTTATGCCATCCTGCTTTGAGCACTTCCTGTTGGCCCCAGTAAATCTCTGCTAAATTTCAATCGACTCTCGTGGTGTTCCAGCTGTTAGATAAACTTCCAAGGGTATTTTTGTGACAGGTACAAACCTAGACAGGAAATCTCAAGAAGAAATCCTAAATTAATTATATGTCAACATTCAAGCCACAAGAAGGAGCAATTGTCATAAATTTTTGGAAGTTAGAATCCAATTTTAGTTGTAAGTCAAAAAGGTTCACATTTGTGATTCAGTGTCAATAAAATACTTCATATTCTTCAGTAGTCCACTTTGACTAAAAATTGAAGGGAAGCTAAGAACAGTGAGCTGTAAATTTAAATCACATAAAAAATGCAGATGCAAACTAATAACAAATTGTAGATTTACAATTTATAATTCGGAATCGCCTAATCTTATCCCACCTTTTTGAAAACAGATACTATAAACTATATAAACTATTATAAATATAACTATATAAACAAATATAAACTAATTCTGTGTTAAATGAAAACATCTTCACTACATAAAAATCTGATAATGGCACCAAGAGCATCTTTCTGCAATTCCCAACAGCACAGACTCCATCCCTCTTCTCTCTCCCAAACACGGTGTCTTCCTGTGTTTTGTGAATGCTGGGAAGGACAAGTAAGGAAGGTGTTGAGAGGGCAGAGGCTGCTGTAACAGTACTAACCCAGAGCATTGCCCATGTTTCCCTGGCTTTAGCATCGCTGTGGAATTCCTGACAGCTTTTCCCATCCCTCTGCAACGAGTCCCTGGAGAACCTCAGACAGTGTCCGGGACAGACGGGGTGTGAGTGCTCAGCAGAGGTTCCACATCCTGCTCCCCCAGTATCCCAAACATTTTCCTGCAATGCTCTTGGGGTCCATAACCCTTGCCATGCTCCCCAGACGTGCTGCCCTAGCAGCAGTGTGGGTTTCTCCCAGGTCCACCCCTGCGGCTGCCAGGGCAGAGCTCCCCACCCCGAGCAGCTGAAAAAGCCAACAACTGTGTGTCGAGTCAGCTGCTCCAAAGCAACCTTGTGCTTGAACCTGGCAGGGGGCCCTTCCCAAACCTGTCTGCCTAAAAACAAAAGGGCAAGTTTTGAGACACCTGTTGTCTCAATACAGAGAAAAATGTGTCACGTCAGGAGGAGAGAGGGAGCAGGAGAAAAACCGATGAAGCTTTGCAGGCTGCACTGCTGGATGCAGCTTTGTGGCACATGTGGGAGATGTTTGTGGTCCTCATCCTGGCACCAGGTCTGTCCCAAGCTCTGGCAAACAGCCGAGCACAGGGCGTTTTTCCAAACCCTGCAGCCACTGCTCCAGCCCTCAGCAGAGCTCGCTGGATACGGATTCCAGGGAAGAATCATTGCTCCACACAGGAAAGCCCAAGCAAGGAGCTGCAGCCACCTTCCCTAGGCAGAGGCAGGAGGAAGGAAGCAAGGCAGGGGATCTGCTTTGCAGCAGGAAGAGCTGCAGGTCGGAGGGAGAGCAGGATACTTCAGGCTATTGACAGGAGAGGCAAGGAATCAGTGATCACACACCGTGGGCACGAGGCCACGGCTGAGTATTCCCTTCATAAACAATGTTCTTTCACACAAAGCAGGTAACATTCCCTGTGCTTTACCGACTCCTTTCTCTTCCCAGACACTAAAAGGATCCATCCAGTCTTCCAAATTATTTCAGTGGAGATTCATCAAGTAGTCCCAGGAAGCAAACTCTCAGAGCCCCATCTGCAGCCAAAACTGGGCCCACAGCACAAACACAAATACATCAGAAGTCCTGCAAGGAACCAGCAGAAACATACTGCACTTAGCTGACCACCTTGACTCTGTGTCTCTCAAATACCGTGGATAAATAACTACTTATGTCACCCTGGGAGAAAAGGAATGTATGATATGGCTATGAAACCACCTGGATTTTTTATATATAAAAAGTGTTTTCACTACTTATGGAAAGCCAGACATGTAAATTACACTGCCCTTAGCAGGAAAAAATATGTGCCAAAGACCATGCCTAGGAGCAGAACTCGGGAAGAATGGGGGTATGGTCATGCCAGCTTTGCAATGTTTTCTTTTACAAGCCTGTTTTACTGCTGAGGTGGGGGAGACTAGTGTTATTGCTTCCTCAGAAAGCTGTTCTCACAGGATTTGACTACAGGTCATGAAAATCTTATAAGGTCAGACAATCCTGCAAGATTTTAACAAATTGAAGGTTTAAACGTGTTCCCAAGATTTTGGTTATGTCCGTTTCTAAGATGGAAGTAATCCCCTTAACAATGTGCATTGCCTGGGAAACAAGAATTAAATAAAAGCAAATCTGGAGATCTGAATTCAGTACCCTTGAAAGTTTACACAAATTTGTTATCAAATAATTTATCTACTTTCAGCCTTTCCACATGGACAGATAGAGGTGGCACTACCAGCAAAACCACCCCTGCATATTCAGTATGGCAGTAAATAGACTTGGCTTGTTCCCTTGGTGCTGATTCTGTGAAGGTCATTCTGCAAGAGCAAGAAGACACAGCCACAGCATCCTATGCCATTAGAGGTCCCTTCAAGGCTGATTGTTAGCATTAGAACATTAGCACTCTGGGTATTTATCAAAATGTGGACACCAGAGTGGCTTGAAGTAGTTTCACTTCCTCTTAAATGATAATAAATTGGCAGTGTGAGTGTTGACTGCCTGCAATGCAACTTCATTACTGCAGAGGTTAATGGAGCAACCTCTCTCTGTTGATCTTCCTGTCACCATTGGCTACAAAAGACTCTCTGACACAGTGCAGTTTTCAGGAGAGGCACAAGTACAACAGAGATTAACCACATCAAAAAGAATACTGTCCCACTCCATTATATTCTGCAAAGCTGTGTGCAGCAAATCGCAGTGGCCAGCAGTGTCATCTGCCTTGTCTGGCAATGAAATCAGCATAAAAAGAGGTGATGATGCTGTATTAGAAACAAACACCTTTCAAACATCTTAAAAAAAAAAAAGGAAAAAGAAAGAAAAAAAGATGAAATAAAGGAAAAAGAAGGTAAAAATATAAAGGAAAGAAGAAAAGCAACGAAATGAGGAGAGGAAAAATAAAATATAAAATAAAATATAATATAAAATAAAATAAGAAAAAAATTAAAAAGAAGAGAATACTTTAATTATGATGTAAATATTGGAGCCACTGACCTTGAGGTATTTTGCACTAATTCTATAAAATTCCTCTTGTATTTCTTACAGAAAGCTACACAGTGAATTAACCACACTATTATCCTTTTGAACGCTGGATTTGTGATTTTGCAGGAGATGAAAACTGACAGGAGTAGGAGGTGGCCATGAGATTCAAAGAGGACTACATTTAATGCTGGCTAAATGAATAACCCTCTGAATGAAAATGTATTCATTTAGGGAATTGTGCCTCTTTTTGTTACAGATTACTGCCCTGAAATGCCTGGCAGGCGCGTTAACCTTCAATAATTCATAACTCCTGTTGTCACTAACAACACAATGAACGTGTCCCTCACAGCTCTGAACAGAGACCATTGCCCAAGGAAGCTGAACATTCTGTACATCCTAAACACAAACAGTTGGAAGTCACTTCTCAGAAGGGAGGTTACTCCTGTCCTACCAGCAGCATCCACTTTGTCAGGAGCACAAACCCAAATTCACAGTACAGCCAGGTTAGTTTTCTTTTTGTGAGCATGTGCTTGAAATGCAATGGCTCATTGGAAACGTTTCATTTTGTTCAATATTTCTGTTCTCTTCAGCAGATTAGCAGATGAACAGGTAACTGAAAGTGCATTAGACATGCAATTACAGCACTGCAAATGCATGCACATATCCAGTAATTACATGTGTAGTTGTGCAAACCATTCAGGGGTGTTTCAGGTCACTCGTCTGCACTCTCCACTTCTCAGCCCCACTGATGTTTGGGATGGGACTTAGCCAGTCTGACAACACCTCTACAGCAAATACATCAAATTCTTGTTGAACTCTTATCTTTTGGAGGTCTCCATTAGAAGTGAATACTTTTGAGCATGAAACCCATCAGCCTGAATGAAAACATCAACTTCCTACACACACACAGTGGCAGGTACTTGGACTTCTTGTTAGAAGAAACATTGATAATAAGGAGTGTCTGCTGATAGCATAAGGGAGGAGGACCCTACTGGAAATTATAGGAGATAAGGAAGATTGGGATTTCTTGCTGGAGAAGCAAACAGAGGATCAGATTCCAGGATGGAACTCCTCCATACACCAGAGCAAGTGTACCTTCCCAGCCTGTGACCTAAATGTTGTGAACAAGACAGGAGTTCAGTGTTCAGCTCTCATTGTGTCACTGGCTCCTTTTGAGACCTTGGGCAAGTTGCTTAATCTCTATCAAGATTTTCTTAACTGTAAAAACCAAAAAAGCTGCTACTAAACCTGGAGAAGTCCCTTTCAAATTACAAATCAAAGCAGAATGTCAATTCTACACTTTCTTCTGCACTATTACACCATTTTCAGTTTCTTTAGCTTGATAAACATATGCAGTATTATCTGAATTCAGGGTGATAAGGAACTATGGCTTACCTTTTAAAAGCATAAATAGTGGATTTGGATGGCAAATTTGAAAAGAAGTTAAATGCTTTACTTTCACAAAGTATTCAGTCTCTCCCTAACTTAAGATTCAAAACTGAGGTCCACCAGTTTGAAGTTATGTTTTTTAATAGCTGCTAAGCAGTTGTGGAAAGACAACCCTTTACTGAAGGATTTATGTAAGAATTAGAAAGACATCTCATCCTTGGAAGTGTTTAAGGCCAGGTTGGATGGGGCTTTGAGCTACTGGTCTAGTGGAAGGTGTCCTTGCCCATGGCAGGGGGTGGAACTGGATGAACTTTAAGGTCCCTTCTGACCCAAACCATTCTATGATTCTATGAATTGAAGAGAAAAATATTGGTAGTGCCATGTTGGCTCCATGAATGTTAGAGCTGAGAGCATCTCTCCCATAAATATGCCAAAATCAAACCAGGCATTTCAGATGACAGTGCTGCAGCTTCCAAAAGTTCCCATTTCTAATACCTCAAGAAGATCCTGTCCTACTGAAAAGAGTTTGAGAAATTACACAATGGCATACCAATATTAATTGAATATGAGAGTGTAAAACAACTCTTTAAATATGGGAAAACTCCACCTCTGCATGCAAAGAATACCAGATGCAGCAATATACACTTCAAAGCTACATTGCTGCAGACAGAATCAGCCACAGCTTTCTTTGTAGACTTTCCTTTGAAGAAGGAACTTTATGGGTAAGTGGGTGCATAACCACTCACAGCTACACAAAGTTGTTCATCCTTATACCAGAACACTTCATTTTTGCTCCAGTCAAATATAGCAGCTAAAGAGTGGCTGGTCTATAAGTTAAGAAAATATTTTTGGATATCAGTGAGAATTTAATTCCAGCTTTTCTTCAATGGCCATAGATTTTTTTGGACTTATATTTTTATATGTCTAAATCAAGTTCAGCTCTACTGAAATGGTGCTGCTGCAATGCCAATATATATTAAAATGCACTGCTAACATAATGTTCAAAATTGCATAATTCCATCCTGCATCACAATGAATACTGCTGTGGATACATTTATATAAAAGCACTTCACTTGAGCAACCCAGAGGAAGAAAAAGCCTATTAAGTATTTCAGAATCTCTTCAGTACCACCACCTAACAAAACACATGTGACCTTGGACAAAGGTAAGTTTCAAGAAATAAAAACTTGTATCAAAAATCCCAATATGACAGCAAGTTTTATATTTTCTGTCAAATGAGTATTTTATTACTAATATCAGGTGTCAGTTTTTATTGATGTTGTGTATGGTTACAGATTCCTTATCCCCCAAAACTGAAGCACATCAGGGCACTTTTATCTGAGAGAGAGCAGTTCCCATTCTCAGCACATCACTGGAGTTAAAGCAACATCCTGAATTACAGAAGTGACTGAGTATAGACAGTTTATAAAACAACTCCTGTTAACCACATTATAATTGCATGTATGGTTCAAAAAAAAGTCTATGGTAGGTAAAATAATTCTAAGTATTTTGAATATTTCACAGTAAGGAAATATTCTGGATCTTTAGAATAGATTCTGACTTTGCATTCTCAACTTTTTTCTCTAAAAACTCTTCAGTTTTTTCTTTATTAGAATTTTTAGCAACCAAAGGCAGAAAACTTAGAGGTAAATCTCTACCAATGTATTTTTCAATGAGAGGCAGACTCAAGAAGGATTTTCTTTGTAAAAAAGCAACACTTTTTTGATCTTTATCTCCATTTGCATGGTAGAAGTATTCAAAGGAGTGAAGTATTACAGTCATTAGTAAGTAAAAGAGATATCAAGTGTACTAAACTCCAGGATTATCCATCAGAAATGAAACAAAACAAAGACCCTAAAAGTATAAGATAGGCTCTTTTTCTGCTGGCTGAAATATTTCATATGGTATATAATGCTGGCAAAATAGAATTTTTGTATTCACCTTTTCCCTATTGAAAAGCAATGCTCTCTTTATCTAACCTTTTCTAAACCACCATTGAAAATTGTATTTTCTGACTCAAACAAAACATTGTTTTTCTTTCTGCCTCATATGGCTAATAATAAAGACTTGAGGTAAATCTCCCTACAGCTGCTTTCAGTTCATTTTAAGTCAATGAAACCTATATAATCCTGTAATACAGTCAATTGTTTCTTTTCCACTAGGCCTGAAGGGCTGCAAGCTTAGAAAGGGAAGAATTACTGTTTTGCTTTTAAGCACCTATTAATATTTTGCCCCTCCAGCAGTTCTTTTTTTCCCCTTTGAAGCCTTTTTCCCACTAAATTAATGTTTAACAATTAAATCAAGCTGAAGGAGATCTTAAAAGATCTAGACAATTACTGATTGGGTAAAAGAACAGGCCTTTAATTTAAATGGGAAACATCTCTGAAACGATGGTATGAGACCCCACAACTAATTACATAATTTTCTGCATCTGAGAAAACATGAGCTGAGAGAATGCAAATAGAGACACACATGGAATACCAGGAAGAAAAGCTGGAACTCTAACATCTTCCTATCGTCTTCGAGCATAGAGCAACTTGTAGAAAAACAAGCTTTGAGCTACTGGATGGAGTAAAAATATAATTTTAAAAAAATATATTCAAGGGATGGCATCTCTTTTTCAGGCAAATATTGCCAATACACCTAGAATGGCAGTCCTAAGTCTCTATGTAAACATCACAAGCAGGCCTAAGAGCCCTTTCAAAAGTGTGTATTCTTTGTATATATAATATACTTTTGTGCACTTGTGAGATAGAAGTGTTCTGAGTTTCCTGCTTTCTTCCATAGCAATGTGTATGTTACCTTAAAAATATATCCACAGCAAGGTAAGATAATGGAAGATTTCTCTCAGGCCTGGATAAATAGAGTTTGTTCTGAATGAAAATCCTTAAGCTGAACTCAAGAGCTGGCTAGTGGCCAACTCCTTTGTCAGACCCCAAGCACCCGTTCAGAGACCTGTCCCGCCCCCTTGGTTCAGGCAGGTCTGTGGGCACTGAGAGCTGCTCAGACCTCACAAATCAGTGTGTGCTAAGACCACAAACACTGTTCCTTTCCCTCCTAGCCCAAGGAGAATATTGTGATTAGCCTTGCTTCTTAAAAGGGGCCAGACTGAACTATGGCCAGGGAGTGTTTGGACCAAATGTGCATTGCTGAGACCTAATTAACATCAGTGACTTTATCCTACATCCAAGAGGTGCAGAAGCACCTAAGGGCACCTGCTAGGACAGCCAAGAAAATGAAGGATCGTGCCAGCAGGAACTGGATATGTCCATGGTGTGAAACTTCCCACACTGGACATGTGCCTTTTAAGTTTGTCCATCATACCAGCATTAGGGACAGGCGTTCAATGGACTGGACACCTAATTTCCCAACAGACCCTCTAAAGTATTTCCAAAGGAATCTGGCTCCCACTGATTCCAAATATACAAGAAAACAGCAGTTTTAAAGAGAGATACTTTATGTTGCTTCCAGTTAAAACAGAACAGTTGAACTCTCAGAGAACTTCAAGGTTTTGTTTGCAGTTTCAATGTTGACCAAACTATAGCTTTCTTTAAACATTTCAGAAATGGCACATTTTTCTCTGGTGATCTCAAGTACTTCTTAATACAAGACAAGCCACAGGCAAACAGATTTTCATGATTTAAATACGTGCTTAATATTTCAGATAGAGTTTTCTCTAATTGAACAGTTTTACTCATCCCTAGATAGAATCAAAACATGATTTGAGGGAAAAAGTGTTATTCAGTTTTATGATTCATCAAATAATTTTGAAGCACTGAGCACATTTTAGCTCACCATCTGTTACATAACCTCAATACAAAATAAAAAATATTCTGTTTCTGGCTACAAACCTGAATTCCATTTTCAGAAAAAGGTTGGGATGACAAACAGACACTATGAAGGACACATTCAGCCAACAAAAAAAACTCTAGCACTTCCAGGAATTAAGCCTCTCATTCCTATAACAAAAACCATCACTAACATAAGGAGGTCATGTCCTTTCCTGCTTTTAATATTTTTTTTAATATAAATTCTTAGTATCTTTCTATTACCCATTGTAAATGTTTCATTTCACCACGCCAATTATATTCACAATATATTTCCCAATACAGACTGTAACTGATTCATGAATGTGTATGTAGCAGAGGCATGTGCACTGAAAAGCAATCTCCAGTCAAATGCCTTCTTTTTGTCCACAGAAAGAACAAATAGGTGACCTCACATGTGTAATATACACAGCACACTGTTAAAAATCAACAAAACTGAGAATCACGTATATTATGCAAAACCTCCAAAACCACGCACCCACACACACACTCAGGAAGTTCTACAGTAACATTTCATTTATGTTCCTGAAAGGGATTAACTCTCTCAAGGAAATATAAACACTGAGGGCCACCACGAGCACCAGCCCCTCGCAGACAGCTCAGCACAGGCTCTGCTCACAGCTTTGTCCCACTTGTCCCTGTCTGAAATCCTCGGTGTGAGAGGGGCCGGCATGGGTGACACCACTGGAGCTGTGACCAGCGAGAGGAGAAGACACAGTCAGGGAAATCAGGCCGGAGCTCAGGGCTTCCACCACCGCTGGCATCAGCTGGGTGCAGAAAGTGTTGGCGGTAGCTCTGAAATGACAAATCTGGGGTGTGGCTGTAGGGTTCTTACTGAGCAACCAGCACTGAGTTACCTGCTGCTGCTTCTTTCCTTTCTGAGTCAGTCTGCGTGCTGCCAGGAGCAGCTGTCCCACACATCCAGCAGCCCAGCCCCAGCGTCTCCAGAGCTGCTCAGGTGCTGCTTCCCTGCCTGGCCAGGACACAGTCCCTGGGGTGCAGAACCAGCCCTCCCAGCCAGAAACTCGGGAAGGGACACACAGGACAGAAGCTGCCAGGAAAAATACCAATGCCAGCTCCCACCGAGCCTCAGACAGGCAGTGGCAAACCTGTGCTGTGCCCCCATGTCCTCACTCTTTCCCCTCCATTCCACACCCCACGTAAATCTGGTGAGGACACTGTCCTCTGACACCTCTGTTCCAGAGAAACTACAGAACAAGCAAAGATGTTGCTAACTCTCCAAGAATGTGCTGAGCTGGGCAGCAAGTTTGCTAAGGATTGCCTGAGAAGGCAGAACCACCCTCCTGGGGCAATCTGAAGGGAGCACAGCATTAAACACTGTTTTTAAATCCATGAAGATAGGGTGCGTCAAGATGACAGATGATGCAAAAAGCAGGAGAGGGATGAACAAAGGCACAGGCTTTGGGCCAAAGAATAAACCCTCCTTACTGAGTAATGGCAAAGGTGAAGGGGAGCTGGCTGGCAGCAGGAAACGCTGCAGAGGGCCCGTGCCCCTCCAAAAGCTGTGCTCCTAACGCAGGAAGAAAGCGACGCAAGGACATCAGAGATGTATCTGTATTTTGGATTCAGCGTATTCTGCGCAATGTCAAAAGTTCAGCGTGAAAATTTCCATCTCGGCCTGAAGAAGAACAGTGCAAATATTTGAGTTTTGTGCAAGCAGGAGGCTGTTCCTGGAGATGCCGTGTGCGTGCAGGCCCGGCGGCAGCGGGAGCAGGCCTGAGCAGCCGGGGCAGCGAGCGGGGAAGGCCCCGAGCCAAAGGCTCTGCTCAGAGCCAGGGACACGGAGCCAGCACAGCCCCAGCCTGGTGGGACTGAGCCTGGGGAGCCTGTCCAGAGCCACGACACCTAGTAACAAATAAATAGCAAACAGAGACGTGCTGGGGACAACAATCAGCTTTAGAAGTTAAGAGGAGAAACCTGGAAAGTGTAAAACCTATTTGTGTTGCTAGGCAAAGGCACTGAAACTAATTCTAGAGTAATGCTGTGTCAAGTAGAGTTTTGCACAGACGAACTCAAAGACCAGAAAACAAGGAAGATTAATTGTTATTTAAATTTCCAGACTTGGATCACTCCCATAAGCTTGACAATGAAAAATTAATAATACGAATTCATGAAGTTTGCAATAAAAAGAAAGAGGCCAATGTTATGTTCTTAACAGGCATTAGCTAAGGGGCATGGAAAGGTTTAAACTGTTACCATTCAGAGCAGTGATGATGAGTGAAAAGTGACACAGGAAACTTAGGGACTGTTTTTAATCACTCTTGCATAGCTGTTAAAGGCACAATAAAATGGCAACACGACATTATAAATAGAGCATGTAAAAGAGCCTTCTGTGACAGGGAGAACTGTGACAGATGCCCTTATTAGACAGGTTGGCTTAAGCATTCACTCTGTCACCCTCCCCAGCTGCTCAAATGCTCTGCCCCATCTCAAAGCGAACTCAGCTTGTTCGGCTTTGCTTGGCTCATCTTTAGATTAATATTAAAAGAGTGATTTATCAGATAGTTAGTTTAAAAAGCAAAGCAAGCACCAGCACAAATGTGTTAAGAGTTTTTCAATTTCACAGAAAGGATGTCAGCTTTGTTGTAAAAGCCTCATATGATGTGAAATACAATTTAAACAATCTGGGATGCTTGGAAGTAGATTTGCAGAAAAGAGACCATCTTCCCACGAAGACACTGGGAGAGGCTGGAGCTTCCTGGAGATTTCTGGTTGTGTCAGAACTGAATTTTGCACATCTGTCTGAAAACCACCCCACAAAAAGCATTTCACAACATTGTCTTTGCCCTGGTTTGCAAAGAATCGTAGTACCAATAATTCCCGCTAAAGTCACCAGGAACATGCAACCAGTGAAAGGAATCTGAACGTTTATGTAATTTATGAAGAATAAATTATCATCAATCCATTTAGTCTTGAAATGTGGCCTGCAACCATATTAAATTCTAGATGCTATTCATAATTTACAGCAAGAGTTTCAGCACAGAGTCTGAAAGCTTAAAAAAAACAAAGACAAATATTTCTGGTTTTTATAATTCACTTTGGATTCTTATTTCCCTGCCAGATATGAACTGTAATATTGAACATAAAAAACAACTATCATTCAGAGTGAGCACTGAAGAATTACAAATTTGTTTCCAGCTGTTATTTCCTTTAGCTGTTACATCACAGATGTGCACACATTTATTTTGCTAAAAACTTAATGCATTTAAGGCCACAGTTAAAGAAAATGGGGCCTCCTTCTAATAACTTGTTAGCAAAACCTGCTCTTCATAATCATACAACAATATATAGCATGAAGCCCATAAAAAGGAATATTTGTGCTCATGTTATTTAAATTTCTTATTCCTCCTTCCTTTCCCCAAATGTGTACTGTGTTCACCTAATCTCACTTGTCATTCTCAGAAATGTTTAAAATAATGAAAAGAAACTCCTTAAAGAGAAAGATGATTTCCCTTAAGGCTAGGCATAACTGAAATATTCCAAGGAAATAATATCTATAGTGCTCAAAGATGAAGGATTTTTCACAAGACCTGCAGTTTTGGACATTTTTATTTACATTCTTCTTCCAAAGTGAGGAAGAATATCAATGATTAAGAACAATGAATTTTTGGTAGATCACCCAACAGAATTAAAAAAAAACCCAACAAACACTAAAAAGTTCACTAAAACCTTGAAAAGGAAATCAAGCAGCAATTAAATAAATATGATTATATTTAAGTGTGCACTTAATACATGTAGTAAATCCTTCTAGTTTTTGTGAACAAATGAGAGTGCAAAGAAAAAGTTCACATATAAGTCAACCACCCTGCACTTCTGCAAACAGACATGCCCCACCTCACCAGGAGGCAGCTGTGTGCACAGTAGACCAAACCTTTCATATGTCATCTCCCAAGATTAAAAAGGAACATACAGCAGTATCTTACTGTTATTATCTTTACTTTTTCAAGTTGTACATTTTTGTTCTGTTGCAAACTACTCCATTCTCATGGCTTAGAGGAGCTGCAGACAAGTCATAAAATGATGCCACTACTTCCCTGCCTTTTCCATTTTATTGTATTCAACTGTTTTTAAAAGAAATACATTTGAAAGTATTTTTCCTCAACAAATATCTCGTTATATAAAGATTGTCTGTGAAATAATTAAGATTGCTCAGTGCTAACCTAGAAAAGGATTGCACAACACTGACAAATAACCCCCTAGACATGAGGATATGGCAAATGACAGGATGTCAAAAGCAGAAGAAGGGAGACACCTGCAAATTAATTCTGTCATCTGCTCTCTGCTCACCCACTCACATCACGTGGGGCTGAAGAATGAGAGACCTCACCTCAGCAGGGTGGTGAAAGGATCAGAAGAAAGAACAAAGCAGCAGCTGATCATAACAGTTATTACAACTGAAAATTGGGAAGGAAAAGCACAGGCAAAATTGAAAAACTGAATTTAAATACAGAGATGGAGAAAGAGAGAAGAGATAAAACACCCCAGGCAATTAAAGAGGGAAGACTGCATTAGAAGAAAAGCAGGGGTTAGCCCTGCAGCAGACTTACACCTGAGGGACCCTCCATGCCAGGGCACACCGAGGGGACTGAGGGGTGGCACTGCTGTTTCTGAGCCTGCAGAGCCATCCCCCAGTTCTGGAAGAGGAAGAAGGCAGGTACAGGCACGAGTGATATCTACCACCCCTGCTGAACTCCACTGGAAGGCTGCCAAAAAGTGAACAGAGTTGAGGATTAATTAAACTATGAGCAAACTACCATTGCTGAGCAAATCCTTCCTCCTCCCTGTGCCTGAGAAACTGGAAGAGGGAAGGAAGGCTGAAGTGCAGAGGTCGTGCAGGAGAACCCATCACCCTGAGCATGGCTTGGTGGCTCTGGAGGATCCCCTGGGATTTACTGCTCCCTTCATGCAGGCAAACCACACTTCTCCTGCTGCACTGCAGGCTAAAACATCAAAAAACGGAGCAACCAGCAGGGAAATTTTCTGTATTTCTTGTAGGCTTTTTGCCATTAGTGTTAGAGCAGGTCCTAACATCAGGATACAGATGCCTGGCTGAAAATGTGCAAAGTTTACCTGACAGCATGCCTTTAAGGAAATATTTGTGTGGAGAAGGGCTATGTTTGTGGGAATCTACCTTGGGATATCCTTATCAATGCGCATTTGCTTTCCCTCCTTGGGAGCAGGTACCACTATCAGTGTAAAATGATAGCTTATTTGTTGGAGTACTTACATGGTTTTAATGAGTAGCTGCTTAAATGGTCCAGTAATTCCACACACAAATATTTGACCCCAGGGCTACAGTAATTTATGGACCTCCCAATTACAGAAAGTACTCTTTTGTCTTCTGCTTTGCACTTGGACTGCTCCTTTTATTACTTATTCCATATCCTTTCCCACTGTTCCCCTATGGAGCTTCAGGTGAGTGTGGGAAATGACAGAGGGAGATGTACATTACCCACACATATGAGGGAAAAGGGTCTATTTATCTACAAACCTGGCAAACAAAATACAGGAATTGTGGAGAAGTTTATGTGGAAAAGTTCCAGGTAACTTTTTTTTCCCCTAGAACAGTGCAAAAAGGGATGTGAGCTAAAAAATGGGGTCCAGAGCTAGAGGTTCAGTATAATATATGGATCTGCCCACAGCTAAATGTTGAAATCCTGACCTTTTAGGTGTCAATAACTGCTGTAAATGTTTATGAGAAGGGAAAATGGAAATTCTCATCTAATTCAAGTCGTGCCAGAAACATTTCATTGTCTACAGCGATATAGAAACTGCTTGATCATATTAAAATTTTTAATTACAAAGTCCTATGCAACTATGAACAAAGTCTTTGGATGTTTCTTCATGAAGTCCAACTTAAGACACACATTCCAGTACTTAAAAACTTTTGCTGTTTATGGTAAGGGATTCATTAAAGTACTTTCAAAATATAAATTATGTATCTTTCATATAATATTTGCAAAATCTGCTTTAAATGTGTGTTTCTCAGTGCTGATAATACTACAACAGAATTGGAAAAGAAGAAAGCCAAAAGTAATCTCTGTCTAATGAACAACAATATTTTCAACTATTTGGATGAGCTAAAAATACACAGCTTGGATGAGGAAGGATAGCTTTGAGCTAAAAATAGCAGAAACAAAAAATATTTAAGACAAAACAAAATAAACCCCAAATAATTCTTAAGAATTTGTGCAGAGCTTTAATATTTATAACCTCTTTTCCCAAGCAGAGCTTCAAAACACAAAGAGGACGTGAAATTGATAACAAAGGAAAGACGCCAAGAATGTACAAAATAGAAAGAATTTCTGCATTCCTTCTGTGAACATGGAAGTCCTCCCTCTGAAGCAATTTATCTTGGCTGATGAGGGATTGGTGGGTGTGCCCAAGACAAAACTTGTCAGACAAAGACATGTTTGTTTGCTTTTCATTTATCTTGAAGTCAAAAGCACAATATGTGTCAGTGCCAATGTGGGCCTTTCCAGATCTTCACTCTGCAGTGGGATATGAGATGAAGAGAAATTGTCTTCCAAAGGGAGGATAGATCTGTAACTAACTCCATGGTTATCATAAATTTGTATAATAAGTAGCCTTTGGAATGGCTGTGCAAGCATAGTGAAAAGCATTCTAAACAGATAAGACAAATAAAGCCTGAAAGTAGCATCAAAGACAGAGGTGACACAGTCTGTTCCACCTCCTACAGTAGAATAATGGCCCACTCATTGCTACAACTGTTGGACTATAGGGCCTTGCCCCCTGCAGTGATGTTCCACCCCAAAGAAATGTAGATCCTTAAATTAGCATAAATTAGTCACTCAGAACCCACTCCAGCTAAAAACTCAGGCCTAACTGGAAGACAAACTTCCTTATTTTATATTTTTGATTCCAGTCTTGCATACACTAAAGGTCTGTCTTTGAAGGTGAGCTATTATCCAAAGTCAATAGCTTTGGGAACATGACAGCAGAAGTTGTTGCTTAGGAAGATGGAATGGGTGAACTGATACATATAGTTTTTAATTTCAATTGTCCATGTTTCCATGTGGACAAAAAATGACCGTGAAGGCTGCACTCCCAGAAAGATCAAACAAAGCACAATTAACTTTCTGTTTAGAACAAGATTAAAGATCTCTGGAAGACAGAGTCAACACTTTCTTTCAAAGATAGGTACACAAATTTATTCTGACAAAACAAAACAATATAAAGTGAAAAGTCAGAAAAAATTGTCTTGGATCTCTACTAGTCAGCATTGCTTTTCTCAAAATGGAAGTCCAAGAGATCCATCATCAGAAATTCTTTGTAGATTAACTACATGTTGAGTGACCAGTTCAAATTAATTTATCAATGCCACGTCTGGATTTTCATGCATTACATCTGATATTATTTTACATTTTTAATTGCACCTTGTTTTAAGATGTAAATAGCATAGAATTAATGCCCTGGACATTGATCTTCATTCTGTTTTGTACAGTTACAGTTGCAAAGCAGAATTTCTGGAAATTGGGAAGTTTTGAAATCCTGAATTGTTCCTACACCACTCAGGGTTAAATTCTGCCTTGTCAGCTTTTGACAGATTGACAACAAGAATAAAAATAGTATCATGATAATCTTTTCTCTTCGTGAAATTTGACTAATTCTTGTTACTTCTGTACCCTTATTAATCTCTTGGGATTACTAGTCTTAATCTGTGCAAAATAAAATGTATTATCTGATGCAATCATTTGATGAAATTAATGGGCTGAGTTATTACTACAGAAAATGAGTGTTCAGTACCCCAGGGAATGAGGGCCTAACAAGGGAATAGCAAGGCATTGCTTTTTTGTCCAAAATTGAATAGTTACGTAATATTTACTGTTACCCACCCATGTATTAAAACACATAATGCAGTTGGTATTTAAATCAAATTTGTCTCATTCTCAGAATAGCCCATGGAGATTTTATTTACTTCCAAAGACATTGAAGAAAGAAGATATCCACTGCCCTTGCATAATTCCTGGTCAAGACCTAGGGCTGGCTTTAGGCTGTATGAGCTTTAGAGGACTCACAGCCTCCCTGTTGGAGTGTGCCAAATCCTGCCAAAGCCTAAATTTTAGCCCCGCTAGCCTCAATCCTGGATAGAATTCTACTGCAGTTTTTCAGTAAGAAAATCAGAGGGAATCCCTCAAACTCTGTGGCAATAAATGGCATTTGATAGTTTGTCCATGGCCTATTTACCACAGGAAGAACACATGAAGAGGGATGAGGTCTGTGCCTTCCAGAAGCAAGGTGAGGAGAAAAGCTTCTGCCTAAAAAAGATGCTACAAGGAATTTACCATGAGTTTCAGAAGAAACAACAATATAGTTGGTTTTGTTACAATCCCTTTCTTCCTGCATTCAACCAGTTCTATCTTACATGCCTGTTACTCAAATATTCAAAGACCACTATAATGCCCTAGACCACTACAAGAAACATTTCTGTTTTCAGGGGTAGGTCAGCAACAGAACAGTGTATATGAAATGTAGACTCTCTCATGCAACTTCTGACATTTATCTTTTAAGCAGATAATGACTGCATGGCACAAAATAAATGCAATGAAGTAGCAAAGCCCAGTAACAATGGGGTTAGAAGGAAATTTTGAACTGACTGCAGGGCAGCAAGTTATCTTTTTCTACAGGTTTTACTCCTGAAGTACAGAAACCTTGGAAAAATTATATCTTTTCATAAGATTAATATAAAATGCAAAACATTCATAAATATGGTTTTAAGCTACTTCAAATATAATGCTGTAAATCTTATTACAGACTTCAGATGTAATTGTTCTGCTGTTTGTCTCATAACGCTGTGCCTCTTAACTTTATATGGTTACAAAGGGGATTAATTTTGCTTTAGTCCTTTGTTTTCTTTTGCTAATAAAGACCAGACTTGTTTATTCATTTTCTTTCAAGTACTTCTGTTTCTTATAGCATGAGCTCATACAGATGTAATAGAGAAAATCAGTATAAAAGTCTAGATGGTTCAGGTAAAGTACAAAAATATGGACAACTGAAGAATCATCAGAAGCTTTGGGGATTATTCATTCCTTTCTTATTTCCTCTTATATTTCTCATATTTCCTCTTATATTTATCTATCTCTATATTTTCCTTTTATTTCAAACTAATAGAAACTTTTTTTCTCTCCTCCTAACTTCATATGCTTTCCTCCCAGAATCCAATTTTCTCCTTCCAAAATATCCCCTACAACTGAGAATACCTTGCTATTAAGGGCTTATAAATCCATCTCCTTTAAAGGTCATCTTGACAAGAAGGATGTACATTTCCAGAAAAGCCCATCTGATCCTCCTGCCAGCTGAAAGCCCCTGTGGATGTGTAGATCTTTGCTGGTATGAATGTGTAGGTGTATGGCAGATTTCTCGTATGGTATATATAGATCAGGTCCAACAGTAGTAACTTCATACATTTTAGAAAAAAAAGACATTTTGTAAATTAGTAGAGCAGAAATGCCTTCAAAGTTTAAAAATAACATAAATATTAATTGAAATGTTTTTGTATTGCGTGTCCCTAGTCTGTGATATGAACCTGAATACAAAAGAATTATGAACAAAAAAACCCAGCTTAGGTAATTGCCAAAATGAAATGAAAATGTGCAACTGAACTAAGTGTTACAATCAATACAGATTTTGGTACTCTCTTCTGTTGCAGAGTCCCAAAATATTAGTTACAAATAGGAGCTACACAGTTTACCTTGACAACATTCCTTTACATTCTCTAGCTATAATTCTATTTTAAGGAAGAAATACTGTTTTAAATAAAAGAATCCTGAAAACAGGTCTTTTCATTGTATTCTTCCGACAGCAGAGACACCTCTGACCTGTAATTTCCTGGACTACAGTTTATGTGCATATTAATGAAGCTTTCACTTGTTATTGGCAAAAATTGTCCTTAATTTAATGAGAGATAAACTCTTAGAATGCAAATACCAGAAATACCAGAAGGTTTACTTATGGATTTTTTTTCTTTTTTTTACCTATCTCATGCAGTTGTCTAAGGCAGGATGAACAAAACCCAAACATTGCTATGCTGCTTAGATAGACCTCCATACAGACTCTGTGACTTCATCTCCTCTTCCCCTTTAAATGCACCATGTCCCAAGCACTGTACATGCACTTGGTACTAACAAGTTTAAAGTAGGAAGTGATGGTGATGTGATAGCAAATGAATGTTGGCAAACTGTCAAATGTCCGGTGTAAAATTTTATGAGCATGCACATTCCAAAGTAATGTGGACACAAGCCATCCACTGTAGTTCATTTTGGCAGAATTATTGCAAAAATATATAATTTTAGCATATATTACAATTCACTTGCAGATACTTAAAAACACATCCATTAACCTCCCCAGAAAGGTCAAAGGAACACATGGGCAGAGCACATACAAGAGGAACTGGTGCATCCAAAGACACTGGTTGAAAACTAACACACAGTCAGATGAATCAAAGCTTTTGCACAGGTTCCTCAGTGCTGACTAGAAGGAAAAACACGTCTAACATCAGGGAAATGTAAGTGAGCAGGGCTTTGCTGATGCTACTGATGTTACTGCCAGCAGGCTGTGCACTGTCAGGCACTTCTGAACCAAATCTCTGTGCACCAGTGACTACGTTACAGACACTCAAACACACCTCTGAAACATCTTTATAAATATACTCAAGTCTAGTAAGTGTCCACAATATATTGCCTATAATATAGGCAATATATAGTAGACACTCATTGGGAAAAAAGAACACTAGAGTTGAAAACTTTGTTAAATCATTTGAGATGGTAGGTTTTGAAAAGAAGAAATCATTATATTACCCAATTTTATACTTCTAAACACGTAGTCATTGGCAATTAGCAGTTTTCAAATGGATGGAAATATACATCCAAAGAGTTATTATATTAACTCTTATTTATATAATCAATTTCAGTTCACAAAAGGAAATGTGACATTTGCCATACTGTGGCACACCTGTGGTGTGCAGTGTTTCTTCATGTCCCAAAAATTAAATTCTTTAGTTGGCAGAAAACATCTCATATCTGGAAGAACTGACCTCTTGGAATATTCATCTCTAGACATTATTTAATCACAAAGCAATATAATATCTGTGAAAAAAGGGGAACCTAGCCAAGGCTTTGAGATCCTCTGCTATAACTTTCAAACCCACTAACTGTCAGATAAAACTCTTTCTTTTTAAAAAAATACATGACATCCCTCAAAGCTCTATCTGTCCAAGGCTCATTAGCAGTAAATGATAAAAGACATTAACAAGGGAGATATTTTTAATGACCTTGCACACTGGGTGTCTGCAGGCAGCCTGACTCCTTCTTGTGGCCCTTGGGCTCCTGTCTTACCAAAATAGATCTCCCCTCATGCAATTCTGCTCCTTTGGCTTTTGTCAGCACTATGCAAGCTGTTATGAAACAAGTAAACTAAAACCCAAATAAAACCCTGCTAAGTACCAGCCAAAGCATTCATTCTGGCTGCACTAGAGTGTCCAAACCCATCAAATTCAGGTCCATCAGATAACAACAGGTAAAGTTGCTTTTACAGCAGAGGTAGTACCTCATGTGCAGAGAGTGTCTTAACACCTGCTGCTAGTGACTGATCAATGGCAGGCAAAACCAGCCAATGTCCTTTACCAGGCTTTGTGTGGCCACGATTATTCCCCAGCAGTGGGAACTTACAGGTCAAAAAAAAAAAAAAAAAGGCAAAGATCCTTAAGAGTTGTGACTATAGAGGCCATGAGAAGTTAAGGAAATGTCCTGCTGGATCACACACAGACAAAATCCCTTTCATAGGCTTTGGCTGGTCCATAGGGCCAGCTTCAGGCAGAAGCTAATGGAGAAGACCTCTAACTGTAGAGTGGAAATGGGAAAGTAACACTGATTGTCAAAGGTGCCTTGGGAACACTGCCCAAGACACTTAAGAACCACCTCTATGACTTTTCCATCTGTCTCCAGAGTTTCCAGAAGTCTAGACTTACTATCTTGGAAATGTCAGTATCAGACAAATTTATGGTGAGAAGCAAAGTTCATGAGATAATGTGGGCAGGGAAAAGAGGATGTTGAGGGGAGGGAGAGGGAAGAGAGAGAGATAGTAAGTCTAGACTTTATTTTTCATATATCTTCCATTTTGTGACATCATCTTGACTTCTAAGGATCTGGTTGATCTTGAGCTCATGGGGAAATAAATCCAGTTCATAGACAATGGCATCAATTCATTTGACTATGATACAAATTGATAAAAACAACAAGCCTTGATTTTATCCAGTTTGAGCATCTATTGACCAGGGATTCATCGTGATGCACATACAGCTAATGCCTAACTCAAAAAAAGTATCAATTCAAAGTTGCAGAGAAAGACTTCAAGCCAGGGTCACACAGAAGTGCATAAATATGATGCTAAACTAGCAGGATTTCCTTAAGTGAGTCCTTCAGTCAAAGCTGGGACTAAAAGTAATGTAGATGACAGTACTGCCCAAGGTTCCTTCCATTCTTAGCATTCATCAGTCCTTAATTCATGGTTGTGTTGAACTTCAGTTGCACTGTACATATTGTACATATTCCTATTCAGCCTGAAAGCAATTAATGCTTAAAAATGTGCCCATTTCACCTCATGACCAGGCTGACCAGAATGAGTTTCCAACCTGTCTGGTTAAACAAAGGAGAAAGGCACACCTGAAAACATTAAAGGGCTTAAACATTCCCTTTGATTGTCCTTAACTGATTTACATCTGGAAAAGGCATCAGAGAACATAATGTGACAAAACTAATAGGTTAAGATGTTTGCAGAGCAAGAATAATCCTTATGATATAGACAGGAAATATTCTACTCAGAATAAAGTTTAATGAGGGCAAAATAAAGCCTAGGCATGTGGAAATGCTCCTCTTTGAGGGTATTCTTTATATCAATTACTCTTCAAAGGTAATGCGTTAATGTTTTCGGCAAAAGATTACAATTAAATCAGACGAATAGTTTCCAATGTTTTTGCACCTAATGTGCTCAAAAATATTCTTTCGCTCATATTATGAATCTGTCATACTTGTATTTTATTTTGGTAATACATATATATACTGATTTCAATTTTGTCAAGAATTTAAAAACATCTCAGCCTATTAATCTAATTTATATATGACAAATAAATAATTTGTTTTCATTATTGTTGTTTGTTTTCCAAGAATATTTCATGGGGAAAAAAACTGCCAGTTAATTTCTACTTGTTTGCTATTTCTTCCAGAGAGACTTATTTTTTTCTATTTATTATTGTCCCTAAAGATTGACCATTGTCTTGACCTTTACAGTCTCTTCCAATTTCTCTCTAAAAAATTCTTTTGCCTTGATATGCTTCTGATATTAGCACAGTAACAAAGTAACACAACACAATAATTCCCTGATAAAGCTCAATTTTGGGACACAAAAGAGAACACTGAGTGCAAAGTGGAGAGGCACATCTAAGTTGGGTTATTTGTCAGTGTTTAACATCCCACATATGACCTCAAAAATTTAACCCTGTGTCCCAAAAACTATGCTCTAATAATTTTTTTCCTCCCACAAACTTCAGTAATAGCAGTAAGGCAATTTTTTTTCCTTTCTGGATACAGAGATTCCTTTTCTCAGAAAAAAAATTACTTAATAAGTTGATAAAGATCACCTTGAAAAGATTCAGGAGATGAAATGCACAACAAATTAATGAATGCAGTTCGGTAACAAGAACACGAGTTGAAATCTCCCATCTCATACACTCATAGAAACCTTAAACTCTGGATTGCTCTTTCTCTCACCTTTTCCTACTCTGCCCTCACCATTTCAAGTTTTCCCATGTTTGCTACACCCTGCTCTGCACAGGACACCCCACCTTTGCAATTCAGCCTTTTTTCTGACCTGTATTCTGGGACTTCTGAGCTCTTTCCCAAAATAAGGCCATGCCCAGTGGAGTTGTACTCCACTGAGGTCTCTTGCAAGCACTTCTGGGTCACAGAAAGCCATCCATAGGAACAAGTGGCAGTTGGGAGATAATGGATATTTATTCAAAAAACAGAAGAAAATTGTGCCACAGGAGAGAGTCCCGGCAAAGAACCACAGAGAGGAGGAAGACTGGTCATCCTGTGTTTTCAGACAGAGGTAGTTTTTAAAAAATCCCTGTCAAAAGAGTTGGAGGAAGACAATTTTAGGTAAGGATGACAAGCAAAGGACAGTCTGGGCTGAGACAGAGCAGCCTTGGGCAACAGGTGGTGATGGAAGGATCCCTGACAGTTTAGCTCAGGAAGACACTTGCCTCTTTTGTATTATCAAAACTTTGAATGAAGCAAAAGCCAAAAATAAGTGTGTTGCACAGGGTTTTTTTGGGTTAAAGGAAAAAAAAAAAAGACATTTATGTTAAGACTCAGTAACCCTTGTGTTTAAACTCCTGTTTTCAGAACACACAAGTGAGCAGATAGGACCTTCTTATTAATCTAAGGGGTTTTTTTGTTTTCTAGGGATTAACATTAATTACCTAACCAATATAAATAGAAAACACCAATATGAAAGGTATGATCCCAAAATCCTGGCTGGATTTGACCTCTACTTCCTAGATCCCAATTACTTTGAATTGCAGTTCTCAGCTCTTTGTGTGATTCCTCTTGCATTACTTAATGTACTGCTTTAACCTCTTTACTTAGCCCATACCTATTTTCACTGCCATGCTGTTCAATAACAAATCCTCATGTTATTTTTTACATATTATAATTCGTTATAACTTTAGTTTTGCAGGATGACAGGATCACAAAATATACCCTCCCTTTGTGTCCTAGTGCATTACAAAGAATCTACAGGTAAATTCATATATACAAATAGCATTTTATTCCTTTCCTATAGTGAGGTTTGTGCCATTCTCCTTGCAATTACAATGAAAAAAAAAAATACATATACTATGCCAGCTATCAAAAGAAAGGGAAGAAATTTGTACCTTTTATTAGTATAACTGTCTATTAAATTAGGAAAAGAAGACGGATTTGAGTGGAAGCAATGTACTTTTTCTGCTCAAATGCTGCCACAAATCTGACTCAACATAAGTGCTTTATTCAGAATTAGTGTCAGGAGCCAATGTCCTGATGTTCCTACTCCCTTTTCCCATCACAGTCTTCAGCACTGAGGAACCCTCCCTCATCCCTGGGCTTTGAAGTGCATCCTCAGCCAGAGATCCACACCCTTGAGGAATTTGATGTCATTTACCTTCTTTACTGTACTCTTGTATAAGAGTAGAACAGGCATTCTAATTATAAATAGCTGTAGACATTTCAAACACGCAGGTCTTCCAGTAAAATTGCTGTAAATTTTAGAAGAGATTATTGGATGAAATGCTCTTAAACCATGTCTTCAGTGCCTGCTGCTGCTCTTCATCCTTTTTGCTACAAAGTCGTTTGGACATTGCTGTAGTTCTTTGGTTTTACCTAAGGCAGAGGAGCCTGCATTCCTGTTTAATCACTGTGGCCTGATGTGCCTAGCATTGTTTCCTGGGATATGGGGTGACCAAAAGCCTGTGGGTCACAGGTTAAACTTTCTGGGATACGTGCATACATTTCCAGCATTAATCCCGATTTTGATTTTCAGGATATTCAAGAACTTTGAGACTCAGCTGAAAGAAGCGTATTGTCCCATTATAGAAAAGGGGGGATGGGAGGGGGAAGTGTATAGAAAACAGTTTTCTGAAAGGCAGCCTCTTTTCTGCCAGAATAATTTCAAAATACCAGTTGAATTGCAAGTACAATTTCTGTTCCTTGCACCTCTAAGTGGATTTGACTGTGGATTCAAAAAAAATGTACCTGTTTATTCTCTAAGGGAAGACTATTTAGAATAAGTGTATGCTTACAATTATGGTAATGCTTAGAAACCTCAGTTATGAAAGGATTTGGTTTGGGTTTTTTTTTTTTGTGTATAAGTTGCAGTGAAATCTAATGAATTGCATTGAAAATGCGTGACTTTTGCATTCACATCACATTGCTCCTTCTCTGTTCACAAAGTCTCATAAATGTAACCAAGACAGATCAAGTTTCACTGAGAAAATTAGCCTAAGAAAAAAAGCAGAATTCCCTTCCACTACCACCCTTTCTGCTTCCCTCATACACTCACAAGAGAAAGACTAATATCAGCTGCATAGAGAAGGAAGAAATTATGTCCAAACTTGATATTTCATGCTACATGTAGACTATGTATTTATGAGAGCTTTACATGTGCTCATATTTGTCAATAAAAATATGTCTCTACTTAAATTCACAGAATTTACTTAAATTCTACTTAAATTCACAGAATTCACCGTGAAACACACTGAATATTGCCTTTACTTTTTTACTTATCCTCTAAATTTTGTCTCCATATGCAGAAGAATGAAGATTACCTGTCAAAATAAAATGCTGCAAGAAATGAAATATACAGCATGTACTGTGGGAAAGTACTTGCTTTCCCTACAGATGCAGCAGCTGGTGTGCACTGCTCACAAGTGCTTATTTTATTCAGCCAGAAAAATAAAATAGTTTATGGCATATTTCAGTGAAGACATCTTGAATTTTTTACATGCTTAGTATTCACTATTTTTTACTTTAATATTCATAGGTCTTCACTGAAAATTAGCACTCTTTGTACTATAAAAGGTTAATTTTTAACACTCTTTCCCATTCAATGTAATATACTGTTACACAGGAAGGAAATCAAGATGTCTTTTAAATCCAGCTTCAAGTATCTACACACTTCATATTAAGCTGCAATGCTTAATTTAATATCTGTACAGGACTGGTAAACATTTTACACAATGGATTATGTAGCCTAAGGGACAAAGCCACAGCCTTCAGAAGGTGGTATAATAGGTTTGAAGGATGACTGTACACTTGAGAGGAGGCAGAAAAACCCAAAGCAAGGAAATCTTTACCACAATTGCCAGAAAATAATGTAGTCACTATGTGAGCACACCCTCTGGCACTCTCTTCTGTTAGGACAGGAGAGAAGTCTACAGTACTGTCATGGTCCACAGGCTACAAATGTTCCCAATGTAGCTTTGTATTCAAAGCTTTTGACAAAAAAGGTCAACAGCTGTGGTTCACTGAAAGTCTGGGGGCAATAATTCTGTGTTTTAATGACATAAATGACAATAGTTTTTCAACAAGAGAAAGAACAGAGAGAGAGGAGAGACAGCAAAAATGGAAAATAAAATTAGTCTTATTTCATTTCCTTTCTACATTACTAGTTGGAATAAAACACAAAATATTGTTCCAACTTCCCTCAAGTGCTTGAACTCATTCTTCAAAATGAAAAGCGTTAATTACCTGCAGCAGTTATGTTCATCCAATGCAACGAGATTTCATTTAGCCTGTCCAACCTCCTCAGAGCTGCTATTGGACTTGTATTTGGGCAGTGAAGGGAGGGCTTGCTTGCATGTTATTATGAAAAGACTCAATCCCAAATATGCAAACAAAAATTCCTCAAGGATCAAAGGAAATTAGATCATTAATATCATACTTGCATATACATTTAAAATTTTATTGCTAAATACTGGCACAGATAACAAAAGATTCCAAAACTACTGCACATGACTCTGAAAATGCATACAGCACTTCCAGAAATGATGTAAAAAAATAAGTGTCTAGGGAAGATAAAATGTTTCCTACATTATATTAATGTTATCATTTAGGACGAGCCAAAAAACATCCTTCTGCAGGTTCAATTAAAGTGCTTGGGAAACTCAGGGATCAGAATATTTACTAGATACAGATGCTATGAACTTAAAAACTAAAAAAAAAAACCCTTTAAAATCCTTCCTTTTACACTTCTACTGTTTTCCTACCATTCCTACCATTTCGTGATGTGCTTGTGATTTTTCACAGGAGCTCAAAAGGTTCGGCTCAGCCAGGGAGCCAATGGAGTAACTTTCTGCTCTCCTGTTCTCATAATCTCTTTTATCCCCAGAACACACCTCCCACCACTGGCCATGCGTGTCAGCTGCATGATCCTTTTCTCCTTCACTGACACCAGCAGCCTGAGTGCCACAGTTTTGTCTCCAGTGTGATCCCTAGGAGCTAAATTCTCTGCTCCTAATGCAGATTTTTTTTTCATTCCTGCTCTCAGATTCATAACAAAGCCAATAAAAATGGAAGGTCTGCTCACAGAATCAGTTCCACACATACTTGTCTTATGGAGGTGAATAATCCTGCTGATTTCAAAAGAATGACAAATGTGCATGAAGTTCAACATAAGTGTAACTGATTGCAGGCTCGTGGCCTGGATGCTGATCCCAGGATTTGGCTCCAGCAGCACAACCTTATGCAGCTTGTGCTGATAAGCCTTATTTTAATATTAGTAAAGGGGGTATGGCACAGAACGTGTCTGTTAAAAGGTTTAAAATACATATGTATTTTATTTAAGAAACGTTGAATTTCTGGGCAACCTCCCTAAATTCTTCTAGTTTGCTGAACAATTAGAATCAGCTTTGGCATTCTTGTGTAATGACGCAGCGGAGAATTAAATGACAGACCATCTGTATGTGAAATGTATGTAAATTCATACAAACATGCAGTAAAGTTAGACATATTATAAGAGAAAAAAAATGCAAAAGTATATGCTGGTTTGTGGACACAAGGCTCAACACTCTGGTAAAAACCTGCTGTGCTTGTCTACGAATTTATCTTAACTTGCCCCATCCATAGAACAAAACAAATGTTTAAAACTTTTCAAAAAACTCTCTTTTTCAGAGAAAGTGCACATCTGTTCAGCAAGTCTGACCTGAATTTGTACACTGTATAGCATCCTTCAAAACTTTTTTTTGGAAACAAATTTCAATTTTTCAACAAAAACGTTCCTAATGTTCCTAATTATCCCCATGCAAAGATAATTTTTGTACACTAGAAGACACTGAGGCCCAAACTAGCAACAAATACCAAGTCCTAGGAAAAGGAAGCAGATTTCTCTCTTATCTGTGTGCCCAGACACTTTTCTACAAGAGCCTGAAAGCCACACACACACACAGAGGCACTTATGCAGGCAATCAGGGGCAGTGCTAAGGTACAACATTTTAGTCATGGTGTCACCCACACAGAACTCTTGGCTTACAGAATGTCACAAGTATTCTAACACCCACAGCAAGATGTCACACTGCTTACAACGCAATCTCTCAGAAGCCCAGGCAAACCTGATGATTAGCTTTCCATGGTTTCACTGGTGTTGCTTTCCTGACACTCCCATGGGACACAGCCCTGCCTCACACTCAGGGTGCTGCCAGGGAAAGGGGAACCTGCGTTTTCCTGCTGCTGCTCCATGGGCAAAAGGCAGATCCAGCAAGTGTCCAGGTCCTCCTGAGCACAGCAGCCTGAAGGAATCCAGCACTTCAGCAGTGCTGGTAAAAGGCTGGGAAACAGAGATGGAGAGAGGGGCTGTCACCTGCACAGCCAGAGCACAGGGAGTGGCAGCTCCCACTGCTCAGGGGACAGCAGAGAAGTGACCAAGAGTGATCACCCAGAGCAGGCACCCCCTGGGCTCCCAGAAAAGCTGGAGCCCTGCAGCCCTGCTCCCCTGGACTCTGCAGGTTGCACCTCATATTAGGTCCTCTGAAACTGGCACCATACCACCTTTTGTATGGGTGACTGGTTTTAGAAATAGAAATGACACTATGGCATTTGTAATCTCATGGCTTAGTTGTTGGTTATCTTTTTATACAAATAATTAATAAAAGCTTTGTTTCATGCACAGTGAATTTTGAAGTACATCAGTAGTTTAGCATAGAACTGGAAAAAAGAATTAGAAAGTTAACCTGCATATTGAGAGAAACCACTAATCTGGAAGAAGAAAAGAGCACAGCAGATTTTGGAAACATTTCCCAAAATACTTCCGGCCAGAATTTCCACAGGGTTTCTGAACCATGATCACAGCATTTATGATGTATGTATGATGACTTATTACAGATTTCCATCTAGCCTAAGGCATTTACTTTCCTAATTTGTTACATATCATAACAAGAAGAAAGTGAAAATAGTTTGTAATGACCACCAATAAAGAAAGATTTGTAAAATACAGACCACATTGATCCATGACAATAAGAAACATGAGTTGAAAGCAATTCAAAGTGCTCAAAAAACCCTCTCCAAAAGTAGCACTGATTTATCATTAAAGAATAGGGAAATTTTAAAATAAAACCCCATCTCTATTCATCTATCCATCCATCTGCTTTACACATCAATTAGGAAAAGAATACATCTGTATGGTTCATAATCTAGATACAAGCACCTGCTAAAATAGTTTTGTTAACAATTCTACAGTCATTTACTACAGTTGTTATTTCAATAAAATTAATTGCTAATTACCTTTGCCACAGAAGAAACTCCTAACCAAGAAAAGAACCCAAGCAACCCAAATCCAGATATTAACATTGGTTGAACCCATTAGCCAAAGCAGTCACCCTTACTGTGGAAAACCCCTCATCACTGTGGACAATCCTAACTGAGCAAGGAACATTTCCTTACTTGGTTAACTAAGGTAATCTCAAACTAATGTGTTTGTCCTTTGCATACCTTATTTCCCCATGAGCCAGTCCCAGCTCTCATCCTACTGCAGTTTCCAGCTGCTCTCAGAATTAGAACAGACTCCTTGAATTTATGAGTGTCTGTTCGGAAGCTGGACAACTTCCAGGACACAGGAGACGAACGTGACCCTCTGATCAGCAGTCAGCAGTTCAATACTGCTCAAGGAAAGAACTTTCAGAGTGTTCAGTGGAAACACAAACTTGCATACCCTGAACACAGCCCTCTGTGCCCCCAGAATTCTGCCCAAAACAGTATAGTTTGTGACCATACTTTTGCACAGGGACTGGGAAATACAGCTGACATCTGAAAATTACCTAGTAATAATACAAAGAATTTATAAGAATGGACATGGTTCCTGCTTCAGAGATTTTATATCCATTAAATGAAAATTGAATTGTGGAGATAAAAGAAATCACACTCCTACCCAAGCCATAACATGAAGAATTCAATGATTTTTCCAGCAATTACTTATGTCATATACACAGCAGTAATTTTTCTTCAAAAGAAACTTGTTCTATGTTTGTACAGGGATTGTTCTATGTTTGCTGCAGGGACTGGTGATGACAAAACTAACACTGGTCGCAGATTTTTGCTGTTAAACTATTCAGTTTACCAAAAAGGTAGTGAAAACTACCAATTTTGCTGTTTCAGAGTATTTCCTAACAAAGTACTAAACCAAAATAGAGGTCTTTCTTACTTTCATAAAAAATGCCACGTGGATGTTAAGCATGGGGCTTTATTCTTCAGCCAGATGCTATAGATATACAGATGATCACTAAAGAAAAAAATCCACTAATGGCAGATCCCTTCATCACAGATATCTGTCACTGCAGATTTATCAGTTTCATTATGGCATCCAAGAATGCTTGTGCAGCTGTTTTTGTTATTAACTACATATCCTGTGGCAGTGCTAAGTTAAAAGCTTTTGAAGGAATGTCCTTTACTCACAGCTACCTGTTCAGCAGCTCCATCCCCACAGCACAGCTACCTGTTCATGCATTTGGCACAGTGCTCATTGGGAGTCATACATGACTGAGCTCTGATAGTCATGCTATGCCCTTCTACCCTGAAAGAAAGAATGCAACTCATGTACCAGTTAATTTCCTGTATTTTATAATTTTGATATTCTCTTAATGTTTCGTTTCATGCTGTAATATTAATAATTACTAACTGATTTATGAGGAATTAAATAATTAATCTGTAAGCTTCAAGAAACTTCAGATTTGCCATTGGATATTTCAGAACTTCTGTATCCAAACTGAGGGTATAGAGCAGGAATGCAAACTAGAAATTGAAAACAGATAATAAGTGCTTTCCTTGTGAATGACACAAAAGCAGGGAAGGATTTAGATGGCTCTGTGATTGGCATTCAGTGCTACAATAAATCATTCCTGGTCTCATACAAATTTAAAGTTGCCAAATACTATTTTTTTATTTTTTAACTATTATATTCTTAAGTCATGTTGGGAATGGATTTAATAAATAAGTAAGTGTAACTAAGGAATTCGGCAACCTCAGCCACCTTCAATTTACATCTTCTTCTGGTTGAAAGAAAAAACAATTACTATACTCTGTATTACTCCTGAATCTTAAAATAAATGTAATCTAAATGTAGACTCAATGTTAAATAAATATAAATGCATTTCACACATAGGTATTTTGTACCAAATACATTTATAAACATTAAGTAACAATTATACATCAAGTTTTTCATTGGTGAAAAGTTCTAATTAATTGATGAAACAGTTACTCTAGAGAGCCTTTTAAATTTCTCTTCATATTTCTTTATTAAAAGAGGCAAAATACCTGGAATCTTGTAAGAGGCTTGTATCAAATCTTATTTTCAGTGGAGGACAAGGTCATATAAAACGGACCCTCTTTTGGATATCAGCAGGATTCACTTTTTATTAAATATTTTATTTAAGATATGCAAGTTAAAAGGCTTAAGTCTGACTGATGAAACATTTCTTATCATTCTGTATTGAACAAATATTCATTACTGAAAATGTTGCTTGAAATTACACATACTGATGTTGTATGTCGGGTCGTGAGGAGCTGAATATTGTCTGGAAGATGCAAGGCTTCAGTGATCACAGAAATTCCTAAATTGGTGTATATGTATAAAACAACTCTAAGTTCTCTATAGGAATAGTAAATCTCTCAATATGAGGATAAGGGGAGGTGCTGAAGTTCTGACTTGCATAAATAACAGAAAGCAAAAACCAGAAAAAAAACTCCCTATAAAAATACGGTCAAAACGAACTAGGGAAAAAAGGTATTAAATACTAGGAAATCTGAATATCTGACAAAAATCACTACAGGGCAAGCTTTGGATTAGACTTCTGGAAAGCCCAATTCAATCAAACAACAGTTGTCAAACTGGAAGCTGACACGTCAGCCGTGTCCTGTCCAGTGCTGTCCATCACAGGAATAAATTTACCATATTATAAAGCAGCGTGAAAAATGCCCTAAATAAGGAACCATAGTGGAAATCTTGGCCTTCCCCCCCCCCCCGCCCCCCAATTTGTTATTTACATTAAAATAATGCCCAGAGGCTGTAAACAGGATTGGAACCTGGAAACGAGTCCTGACAGCTCTTTGCATGGTGCTGTCTAAGCTTGCTGAATTGGCCTGTGTACACAAATGGATGTTTGTGTACACACACAAACACACACCAGCCCTGCTCACTGCACATACAAACACACAGGCCTTACTTGCATACTCCAACCCATGACTTTAGACTATCAGGATCACAGATAAATACATTTTTTCTACTCTATATAATGCAATGAACTCTTGGCCCGTAGGTGGGATGAGTAGACACTTGTTTTATTTAAAAAGCAACCTAGCACAAAATCATCTGAGACCAGCTAGTTTTGTAAGCAAAGTCCACAGTACTCACAGGAATAGATGTCACATAGATTTTAGCATTAATTATTTTCCTCACTCGTCTCCATTTTATAAATTCATAATATATAAAGACAATATCAAGTTACGCTTCTTTGCTCATTATCTGACCAGTATTTTGAACATGGGATAAGTTAGACATATTTTTCTGCTACTTTCTCATTGCTGAGCCCCTGTAGCAAATACTTGATCAAGACTAAAGTAAAAATCCCTTAAATAGGATTTTTTCCTTATACCTCCTGTTAGAAGACATGAAGACAAGGATCCACAGCAGCTCTGTTAACAAGGCACATAAGAATGCCCTTCAGTTCTGCCCAGAATTACAGAATATTATCTTCTGCTGTGGCTATCAAATCCAAGGATATTCTTAGCCTGGACACACAACTCCCTCTGTAAATCACTTTTCACCTTGTGACAATTTAAGTTTTATATCTGTGTCTGTAATCTGAAGGGGAGGGAAGGCAGAAAGATAAATCTATAGTATATCTATCTTAGTTCTCTGTTAATTAGGTCTTCCCCAATCATCACCTCTTTAATTGGCATTTTTCTAGTATCAGGAAGCAACGCCAAAGATTTAGATGTCTGATGCTGCATAGAAAGGCCACCAATAATGCACAGCCCTGTGCCAGCAGGGCAGCATCTACTGACAACAGAATTACTTCTTGTTTTAAAAACAAAGGCTAAGCAATGAAGTACTTATAGTGTTAAAAGTGAAAAAAAAATTTGGGGGAAGAAAAGCAGAAAAATTGTTAGAGGTATTTTCTAAAAATATAAATGTTCCCCAGCCAAATGGATGTACCACCATCAGATTAGGAAGACAGAAAAATAAAAGTTCTGTACCAATGGGAAAACTCTGAGCCCAGATAACAAACTCCTGTTATTCCATAGGCAGAATATTCCAAGATATTGTCTGTTTTAAGATCTATAGATTCTAGGCAGAATATTCCAATATGTTTTCTGTTTTAAGATGTACAGATTAAGATTTCAGAGTTACAATATACCTCAGTCTTGCATGAGCTTTCTGTAGGGTTCTTATTTTGGGGTGTCTTGGTTGTACAAGGAGTAGGAAAAGAAATTTAAAACACTTGAACATCTCATCTCTTTCCTCCTTTCTGTACCTTGTTCTCTGCAAAATTTTTTACTAGTTCTGTAATATTTGCCTTATGCTCCTTTTTCATCCTATGGGGCCATATCTTCTGGAAGAGCTTACCTGCTAATAATCTCAATCATTATTTAAAGAAAAAAATCCTACAGAATTCAAAACAATATTGTTCAACTAGGTTCTAATACATTTATTTATGCATTCCTTCATTCCTTCTGAGCAAAATCTGATTTGGCCCTACATCTTATGTTTCTTAAAGATAAACAGGGCATTATTTTAAAAAAAGTTCTTGTTTATGCATAAGCCAAATGCACCTTGGTGAACATGACAACAGTTCTTATTTATGCACAAGTAAATCAAGGCTGTATTTGCACTATACAGTTTTAAGGGTTTTCTGACACCATGAGTTAAACTGATTCTGTTAATTGTTTAGGAAAGACGAGAAATATTCAGCTCTGATAATATTTTATGCTGAATGACATTACCTTACTGACTTTGATGGTTATACCTCTTGTTCAAGATAAATGTTTCTAAATATTTTGCTGAGAATGTGTTCTAAATAAATTTATCTAGCACTACATTTTATTCATCAACAGAAGTGCTAGTGATTAGAAGCTCATGATGTAGCCAAGTTAACTGTTTGTCTGAAAATCTACACATCTTGAATAAAGAAAGACAGAACGAGGACAGGATGGAACATTTTTTTTTGTTATCTAGGACTGGATATATTTAAACTAAAGGGTTGTTTAATAGCTTCTCAGACTTTGATTTATTTCACATTGAAGGGATTTTGTCCCATATCAAAGATGTCTGTTAAAGAAAAAGAAAGATTCTTAAAACCCTCCCCCGCAACCTTTGGCTGAACACATAATTTTCAATTTAGGAGCAGGTGACAGTGAGGTATCTCCCAAGGGCAGAGTATTTAGACTTCTACAGAACTAAACAATCCTGTTGTGATGAAAGCTGGACATTCCTCAGCGCTGGGATCAAATGAAAACATTGGTGTTTCACTAAACTTTGAGACTGACAATGTAAGAGTTTTACAAGAACCATTAAACATTTATCATCGCATCCTGAAAATTACATTTAGGCAAGGGAAATAGTTACATAAAGAAAACAATCTTGCATAGAGTAAAAAAAAAAAAAAGGAAGCAGAAACTTCTTAAAAATGGATGCATATTTAAGAATGATGCCTCTTTGCAATAACCTGTCAGCAATAACGGGTTTCCATAAACAGGAAATGGTATTTTAAAAATAGGAACAGATTATTATCATCTCTGATGACAGAAACTACATTTTTTTTTCTTATTATGTTCAGTGCAAAGTCCATCAAGCTGAGCACTTTCACAGACCAAACAACAGGAAATCCTAAGGTCAGAAGACAACAGTGGAAGTTTCTGTAACACAACTGTGGCAGAAGTTGTGGCCACTGGAGATCAATAGGAAAAGGCTGAAGAGGCAGGAGAAATGATGTAACCTGGGAAAGTGAGGCTTTAAGTTTGGAAAAAGAGGGTTTGAAGAGCCTGCAGGTTACTAATGAGGAAAGAAGGGAAAAGAGGCTGGATTGAAAAGAAATCAAATAAGCCTGAAACCCTGGAAGGAATATTGCAACTGGAAAAGGCTGTAGAGGGAAAGGAGATAAGAGAATGAAGAGTCACTAGAGGCTCTAAGAAAGGAGACTGAAATCCTGAATACAAAATTTTAAAAGAGCAAACCTGGGAAAATAAGGATAAAGTGCTTCTGCGAATTAGGAAGACAAAGCTGAATATGAGCATATCCATGCACATGTTGAGATATTAGTAACTGGAATATTGGAATATTTTTCATTTAGAAAATTTCTCTTAATGACATGAGGCTGATTTTCTTTGACAGGAGGGGTTGGCAGACAAAAAGCTCTCAGTACTCAAGAGGAAAACTAGAAGACAAATTTGGAGAGATAGCACAGTTCAGGATTACTTGGATGTCAAGAGTGTAGAAAAGATGAAAAAGAAAAGAGAAAGTGGTTCTCGTTTGGCCTATAAAGTCTAGAACAGGAAGCTTCTATATTTTAGAACAATGTCTTACAAATCTTACAGGTACTAAACAACATGAAAATTAGCTAAAACAGATCAGTTTTAGGAACATATGCCACCTTTTAAATATACCTTTAACTGCCTATACAAACCATTGCTATAAGAGAAATTGCCCTCATCTGTTTTGCAAAACACCATTTCCAGAAGTGAAGCTTGGTCTCATTGAAACACAGATAAATATTTGTGTTCAGATGATGAATTCATTTGCTTGTTCTAAAGATTCATTATTTGATTCTGCATCTCTAAGAAAAACAAATTTGCACAAAGGTTTATCACTTCTCCATTTCAATAGTGCACAGAAAACTGAAACTGTTGGAAATGCACAACTGTGCTTTATGCAACAAAAGCCTATTTATAAATTATGACTCTATACACAATATGCCTTGGGGATTGTTCCTGTTCTAATCAAATACTTTTGCAAATTTCTTGCCAAGAACTGAAAAAGTATTTACCTGTAATAGTTAGGTGAAAAAATGATACTACCAGGTAAAATATGTTTTCACATACACTGTGGATGTTTTATTCACTCACTAGCCAGCTTCTAAAGGTTCCACAAAAAATTAAATCACATAGCTTAAATATTTGTCTGCAAATAACACTGGTTAAATAACTCTGCAACATCTGGTTTCCTTTTCTGTTTGCTATTTGAGAGCTTTTTCTGAGTATAATTAATCCTTATAAAATGGGAATAAAGCAAGTTATTGTCTTTTGGAAACTGATGAAGTACATTACAACTACAGAGAAAGGGACTGTACTTCATTCTGCACAGCAGAGTTAAAATGCCCACAAAGAGAAAAAAAAAATTATGTTCATGTGAAAATGGTACTTGGAGCTCAGAAGTCTAGATTCACTTAACAAATTTAGTAAAATGAAGCACTTAGAGTAACCACAAAGCTGAAGTGGAGAATTTCAGCAGAAGGACAGTTCGAAGAGTTGGAAAATTAAAGCACAGAGAGACATGACAGGACAGTTTCTGTCTGCCTTGATTTTCCAGGGCTCTGTGCCAACACAGACTGAATCTGTGGGCCAGTACAGATAATCAAAGTGGGAGAAAAAACCCAACATGTGAATGGTGCTTCTGTGGGAGCTGTGGTAAGATACACAAGTATTTGCATGTTCATGACAGTATTGATCTAAGACCAAAAAAAAAGGTTTTGTCCTCCCTGTATCTGTCAGTCTGCACAGGAGAACAAAGCCACACTCCTAAGAAATCATCTTTGAATTGAGGATTCATTACTGTAACACTTCAACCAGCAGACCTTGACAGGGCAGCTCCAAACCAGGCTGTTTAAAAAACTCTACATCAAAAAAAGTCTTTATTATGCTAATTACAGTAGGCAAAACTAACATATCCCAATCTGTCTTTTAGAAATCAAAAAAAACTCTTGCCTTTGTGCTCCATAAACATAGGTTTAACATAAAAAGGTCAACAAGAGGCACTGAATCTTGTTGAAAATACTGTTCTACCTTCTGTTTCTGTTACACATGAAAAAAAAAAAAACCTGAAAGAAAGTAAAATTAGAAGCAATACTAAATTTAGTAAAACAGTCTTTCCTACTTGTCCAGTTGAGGTACTCGGCCCACACATAAAAATAAATCAATGGGTGGATTTTTTTCTCCCCTTTAAAATCAATTCTGTCACCTCATCAAAATCACCAAAGGAGATTCATGCTGATCAGCTAATTACATATTTATAATGCATAATAAAACATTATCTACTTTGCATTTCTGTTTTGAGGCTTGATCTGATTTTGCTTTGTAAACACAAAGTCCTACATTTGTAAGTTTCTTCGTCACCTTTTATAATTAAAGCTTATATTACATTTCAACAAGATATTACCCACAAAACAATTCAGACTTTATGGAAGAGGCTGGTCCACCTCTTTGCCACCTACACAAGCAACAGCTTGAACCTCAGACTCCAAAACATAACAAAGAGCATGACTTTTTTCAAGAAAATCTCAGCAGGACTCAGGATGTAACCTTGATATCCCTCAGCACTTCTGACTATACAATATATATGAAAGAAGAGTGGGTAAAGCACGTAGGAGTCACACAGTCATAAGAGTCTAAAGCACAAATATCCACTGTTCATTGTATTCAGTTTAATAAAACTCTAATTTCGCAACCCTCTTCATTGTATCTTTAGAATAGGATCTAGGCCTGCTGCATACCTAGACATGTATTGGACTTTGCTTGCTGGATCAAATTAAAACCATGAATTGGCATCACCAGTTTGGCCAAAATTTATTAACTACTCTAGGTATGCCACATTACACCGTTTCTAAAAATCAGTTTGCTAAAGGAAATCTTCCCAGTGAAAATGTGGGGTTTTTTCAATATGCTTCAAATTTCTGCATTTTTCTGCATCAATTTGTTATGGAACTATCTTTCATATTATCCCTGCTTTTATTTTCTTTGGTGTTTGTTTTTAAGTAGAGTCATAAATGTATTTCCATTTCATGCTATTCCCAGTTAGGAATAAAATGACGGTACTTCCAAGAAAGAAAATTACCCGGGAATCTGTTCTGCATTTGTAGACAGGAGAGAGGCACTTTGAATGGAGAAGAAGAATTAAATTAGCCCCAGATATAGGGGCTGAATACTAGCCATGTGTTTTTGAAGTGAGTATCTGCAAACCCTTTCCTACAGATCCTTTATAGTCTGAACTTTATAACAATAAAGGTATAATCTGGTAAAAAGTTCGCTGCCCTACAGCAAGCACAAAACACTTTTTTTTTTTTCCCTTCATCCAAAGCAACCACTGGTCTTTGAATAAAATATTTTTACCTTCCCCCACGGCCACCAGTTTAGAATGAAAGCATATTCCATGTTTAAGATTCTATATTTACTCAGTTTAAATATTTATGGGTGAGATGTATATACAGTATTGAATAAAACAGAAACCAGATTCATTCCTTAATGAGTGAGAAAGAATAAACTTCATATGGGGCAAAAAGTAGTGCTAGAAATTGTCACTGCTTTCAAGTCAGCAGCCACAAGAAATGTTGTCTTCTCAACTACTGTACAAAATAACAAAACCAAAAGCAAGCGGTATTAGTTTTTCTTCTACATTATCAGATTTTTATGACAAAGGTTAGAATGTTCAAAAATGTGTTTAAATTTATTCAGCTGTTCTCATAGTTTCATGTTTCACTGGGCTGCTACACTGCATTATGTTCCCATATGACTAGATTAAAGCTATCTAACAGGCTGGTGAAGTTATTAGTCCAGCATCTGAATACTTGTTCAGAACCTTCTTCAGAAAGTATTGACAAGCTGCAAAAGTCAGATTGATTTGGTTTGAATTTTTTCTAACAGGACATCCATGGTATTTGTCAGATCAGCACTTCTAAAGAGTGCTCTTCCTCCAAAGACACTGATAAACTAAAAGTGGTCTTAAACCCAGTTGTAGGGAGACTGGACAGCCCAAGGCAGAGGTAATGGGATACAGAGACTTTAACCTTTAGGTCTTCAATTTAAATTCAGCTCAAGTTGATCATGACCAACACTTCCACATGATGAATGTTTGCTAGCCTGTGTAAAGAAATAGACACAACAAATATTGGTGGACACATTACCAAGGTAACTGATCCCTCTTGGTAATCTCAGAAGAATACCTACATTCTGACAGGCCACCAAACAGTCCTGATTCCTCTGATTTCATGGCATCCATCACAACTGCAGACTCCAAAACAATGTCCTAACCACCATCAAATTACTTTCAACATGTTTTGGAAATTTTTTTTCTTTCATTAAATGGATATTTCAACCAGAAGTATCTTCAGCAGTGATCACAGAGTTAGCTTCCATATTAAACTTGAGTGTGCAAAGAATACAAAAGGCTATACTGGAAAATGGTGTTAAATTCATTGTTATAACCCAAGTACTACTTTCAGGCAGATTTGGTGGACTGTTAAAAGAATGGATATAGGAAAACCAGAAAAACCCAAGACAGCTGACAGGAATAACCAGAGGCATGGAAAGACAGCTCTACACAGAGTCTGAGATTGAGATTTAGTTTAGAGTCCAGATTAACAAATGTTGCCTGGTATGAATATACAAAATAATGATTATTACAGGCATTCCTTCAGAGCCTGGGGGTTATGAATAAAGCTAAGCACAAAGGTTCTTTCCCGGCCTATAAGAATTCTGAAGATTTCAGAAAGGTCTTGTTAGTATTAGGACAAATCCTTTCACAATTTTCACAAAAGCAGAGATACCCAACCTATTACAAACAATAGTCCAGTGGTAAAGACAGTTGCCTTGGATGCATTAGATATTCAGCTGGATTTAAGTCTCTATTCAGCTGGATTCAGAAAAGGAAATTGAACCAAAGTCGCATGTCTTAAAGGATAATGCCTAACTATTAGGCTCTGGGTATTGTAATGCAGATTTCTCTCAAGGTTTCTTTTTGAGCAGCTCCATTTCCAATAAATTATTTATTTGCTATTTGAAATTAAAGCTTTCTAAAGGAATTTTTTTTAAACTACCCTTGACATGGAGAGGTTTCAAGTTTGATAAAGCAGTAATTTCTATCAAAAATTCTGTTAACTTGCAAAAATCCCTATTAGCTTTAGTATTTCCAAGAGTAGATACAAAAAAATTCAGACATTTGTACACAATCTTTTTCCTTTGTGGCAACACTAAAAAGAGGACAGCAAGATCATGCCATGAGATCTTTTCCTCCTCAATATATCAAGTGATTTAAAGCTGAGAAGTCATTGCTACTAATCATACACAAATCAACCTCTCCTATAAAATAAAAATAACAAAATATGTAATAAAATTAAAAAGTTTTCATGTAAAATTGATCAAGGGAAAACACAACAGCATTCACACTACTTTTTTTTTTTTACCTAACTCAGAACGAAGTTGACTATTTTTATAGCTGGGAGGATAAGGTCTTTAATGTGGGCTTTCACTAACATATGAGTCACATTTACAGTGATTTACTTTTACCCTTCCAATCTATAATCTTGGAAGTATGCTGTTCCCAAATGAAATAGCAATTTTCATGTGATTTGAACGACAAGTCTGTTTTTGTTCGCTTGTTCTTCTATAGCTGATCTTGCATTTGACTATTGCCTCCATCAAGATGCTTATTGATCACAACTTTTAGTTATTGTAACTGCCTTATGCAGGGCTTCCCAAATTACAGTGACTGAAATCAACCAAAGTCATGTTGTTTATCCATAGTTATACAAAAATTTATTCATTTTTGAGGACCTCTACTCACCTCCCAAGTTTACCACTCCATGAACTCATAGCTTTCTGTAGCAATGATTTTCCTCCCCCCTCCTTCTCAATTTTCCCATTCTGGCTTTCATCCAGTCCTCTCTACCTTTCTCTGTCATCATGTGGGTTACTACAGTGTGTTTTTTAGCTATTTATCCCAAATTCATAGCAGTGGTACCTAAAGACCCCCTTTAACACAGCAACTCACACCCACTTTAAAGCAATTAAGTCAACACTGTGCTAAGCAGTTCCCTGCACCAATGCACATGGAATCATTAATACGATTACAGTCCTTATCAATTTAACTTCTGTTCACTGGGAAAGGAGAGACATTAATGTTACACTGAGTAAATGGTAGCCCTGCTAAAGCCAGATTATGGGACAGTGAAAGTCCTGTGTGTGGAACCAGAAATGCTGCCAAAGGAACTGCAGCTAAACCATGAACAACTGGGTGCAGACTGCATCCTTCCTACTTCAGTGCTCTTCCACTACATAAAAAGTTCCCTTGCAATGGAAATAGACACTAGCGTGGCAGAAAAAGCCTTGTCTTTGAAACCAACCACCTCTCATGAATTGAAGTTTCTATTCCCACCTCCACCACCCCCAATCCACCATATTACAAAGCAGAAATAGCTCACATTTGGATACCAAACTAGGTGATACATCTACTACCAGGAAAGTAATGTGTAATGAATCACATTATTTCTCCACTGGTTTAAACAGGTAGAAACAATCGTAGAAAAACTGCCAAGGAAATCTACAGTTCCAATTTTATACTCTCTGTAGGTCTTCAGACTAAAAATAATGCACAGATGTAATTTTCAAAATTAGCATTTCTATTAAAAAGAAAACCAGACTCATCCTAGTTGATTTTAGACATTGACTTATTCACCAGAATAATTCCACTGAGGCAGATAAATACATTTGCATGAATAAGGTCCTGCACTGCAGGACTTTATAAAAACATATATATGGGACAAAAAAAGAGCCTAGGAATGAAGTCAGTAATTTTGACAAACTTTTGTCTTATAACTGCAATGCAGTCAATTTAGTTGGCTATTCCTAAGTTCAGATCTAATACACGCTGCTCTACAGTACTGCCTGAACAGCATTAAGGTGTTCAAAGCAATTTCACTTTTTTAGCTTCAAAACACACTGTTTGTCTCTGGTCCATAACTGTTGAGATCCAGCTGAACCACAAATTCTTCTTGTCATCTTGCCTAATTATAACACATTCTTTAAAACTTAACTTTTGTTTGAAAAACAGGTTCATAAAATCTCTCAGTTCTACATTCAAAAGAGCTGTTAAATTAAACTAATTAAAAGCCTAAAAATGTAGGAATTCAAAATGGGTTGTGAGAAGAATTTAGACATGCTTAGCCAAAATGATGATCCTGGAGATGTTCCTACCTGGAGGTGCTCCTACCCCATCCTGGAGATGTTTCTGGTGGCAATAAAGTTTTTTATGGTAACCCAGGCCAGACCCAGAAGCGGCATCTCTCTGCAGGGCCAGAGTTTACCTGCTCAGCCAGGGTGCTTCATCTCATGGCTCAGCTTATGCCCAGTCCTGTGGGGAGCTGCACAGCTGCTCTGAGGAGTTTGACCCACCAGGTACTCTTAAAGCCAGCCTAATAAACACCAACCAGGTGGGCTCCCTACAAATTCTTCAGGTGCTCTTTCTTTCTAAAACAGCACATGAGCACCAGTCATTCCCAGCCTGGCAGCAGCACTGCTCATCCCAGAAGCCAAATCCCATTCCTTCTTCAGCCTAGGACCCAGCAATGCCTTGTAGCACAACGTTCCATCAGTTGGCTCTAGGCTGCAGTAAATGCTGGGGCAAGGACAGGGAGGTATCAAAGTTCCACCACTGAAGCTCTCTCATTGTACAGAAAATAATTCAAGATTCATTGGGCTGGAGAAAGAACACAAGAGGGAGCAAGAGTCTGTAGCCTAGTGATTTGGGCACTCAGCTGGGAAAAGGAGTCCTGGGTTCCTGGCCTGTGCTCCATAGAAGGTTCATGCAATTTATCTAACAGCCTTTCAACAATCTAAGTCTTAGCTTGAATCTGGCCATGTTTTCCTTCCTGATCCAAGTCTATAAATAACACTTTGTTTGCAAACATCAACATATCTCTTGTATACTTTTAATGCTAAATTTTAAATAGGAAATATCAAAAAAACTGAAATGTGCCAAAATCTGAAAGCTTATTTCATATTCACTTTCCTTTATAATACTTAAAATACAAGAACTTACTTGTGATCAGGCTAAAAATACTATTAAAATGCAAATACATGGTTTTACCTGTGTCAATAATGCTGCTTTGAACCACTAAATTGGAAGTTATTTTTTCATCTCATCTTTCTCAGGATGAGGTAAGATTTTTAAGAAGTTATAAAAATAGTAATAGCCTTCTAACATCTTTATTCTGCTCAGTTTCTGATTCTCACTTAACAGTATTTTCATTTGCTGGTTCTCATTCCCTAGAACAACAGAGCAATGTCATGCAGGCGACTTTAAATCCAAGCAAGGTTACCCTGAAATTCCCACTCCAACAATTTCATGGACATATTTCTGGTTTTGCTAAACATTCTTTTCATAATAGCTTCATTTTGGGCCTAAGCCTACATAACAGGGTCCCTTTAAATAATATTCCGTGCCTTGAAACATATTAAAAAAACTGTTATATCAAGGCGAGTTATGCAAGGGCTCTCTATGGTTTTAGCATATTTACTCTGTCACGCCATGTGTGAGACTGCAGCCTCCACAACAAAACCTTTACACACTGAAGTCATTATCTCTGTGAAGTCTGCAACTGGCATTTAAAACTTATTGATGGCCTGGGTATTGGTGGCTCAGTAGGCAGCACTCTTGCCGGAGGCCCAGGAGGTCAGGGGTTCACATTCTGCTCAAAGAACAAGTTGGACATATTCCAGGTTTGTGTGTGGGCTGTGCTACACTCCTAAAGGGGCAGTCCTTAGGACAGTAAGCGAAACCTTGGCTTTTTGGGGATATCAAAGCTCTCCTGCAAGGGGAAGAGGAAGGGTAAGAAGAAAGTTTAACAAGTGAATGAACACGATCACGCTGGCTGGGGACCTGGATTTGGTTGTCTGCTAAATACAGAATGGTCCAGCTAGACTACACTGAACAGTTTTAGAGAAGCTGCCACATTTTAGTCTCTGTGGTCAGCACATGTTCAAGGGAGAGGTACAGACACCAGGCATGCTCAGCCTTAGCCAACTTCCTCAATAGCAGAGTGACTTTGGGTTCAATTTCACACCACAGAACTATGAAAAATGCATGTGCAGTTTCAGCAAGTGAGCAGTCCAAACAAAAACATTTTAACACTGGAGCAACTTCCACCCATACTATACAATCACTGAAAAAATATCCAGCCAAATATCCAAGTCAAAACTAGCAACACAGATAGAGAATAATATAAATCAAGATTCAACCTGCTCTGGTGTTAAACTTTGATACTTGAATATCCCAGATGTCTCCCTCCTCCTCTTCTTCTTTATAGACAGGTAAAGATGGATCTCTTGAAGGAACTGGGGATCACACTCTAGGCAAAGGTTGGACAGGTGATCAATGTACAGCATGAGATTTTGCCGTGGCTATGTGCCTCCAACAGTGACTGGATCATCTGGTTTAGAAAAACAATTCAAAATTGTAATATTTTCTAAAGCACTTACAAGGGAAAAATTAGCAAAAGGGAGAACATGTAATTTTTATAACATGGAATATATAACAGAACGTTTTTCCAAAATCATATATTTAATTTCAAAAATTCATTTATTTCCTACTTAACATTTAGTTCATTAACTTTTCAATTCCTTAGAAGTCAGTCTTCAGAGGATTGCATCCCATTTCCACTGGCAGAATATGTTCAAAAGTTACCAGTGTGATATGAAGTTACTCTTCTAAGTGTCAATATATTTTTTTTTGGCATCTAGATTTAGACACAAACCCTACAAAGTTCCAGGGCCAGGCCCAGCCCATTCCTTAATCAGGTTTTGGGACAAGCCAGTATTTATCAGCCAGCTAGGATTCTACTGTGCAGTGCTCTTCAGGAGGTAAGCACAGAGGTTAATGTTTTGTTAATGAAGATACATCTCCCAACACTCCCTTCTTTGTCAATAGAATGAAAGAACATTTTCTAAAGGACCATTCAGAGAACTTGAATGATACCTTTTCTTCCAGCATTTAGGAACATCATCTTTTATCTACCTATCTTTTATGTGGTGCCTTCTTTTTTTCTTTTGTTTTTTACCATCATGGAAAAACAAATACTGCCCTCCTTCCCAGAAATATCCATTAGTATAATGGATCTTTACGTTTAGGTTTGGTGAAATCAACCTGTATTTCAGCAACAGTGTTTACACACAGTAAAAGAGATAATTAATTACAAGCATCATGACATCTCTAGGCTATCACATAATTGATGTATAAGCAACGAGCTGCTTAAATGAAACAAGATATTGATGGCATTATTTCAAGTTCAGAAACAGAGCAACTCCTAACATAATCCCAGTGCAAATTTGCAAAGAATTATGTGTTCATTTTGTCACTAAAATATGAAAAGGAGCTATTTCAAGGAACGAAGGATGTCCTCTTAACCTGCAACAACAAATTTGTTTGGTTTTTTCTCTTCTCAGTAAGAAAGCAATTAGGATTTTTTCCAATAAAAATATCCTTGTCCATATATAAACACTCCTGGTAATCATGTAATTACCTTACCCAATCAGATTAAATTGCTGTCAGTTGAGTTCCCACCGTTGATTAACTTTTGTGTACTCTGAACCTAAATGAAGTCTTTGGTAAAGTCACTTAGTCATTTACAAAGGTGTCTCTATGATCCCAAAAAGGGTAACAGCAGTATATTATTTGCTATAATCATCAAATATCCAAGGTCAAAGATAGATCACAGTGGACCCCTTTTTTAAACCCAAAGAAACACAGAATTAAACTATGTTGCTTATTTTTGTGTTTCTTGCCATGACTTCTAAATGTAATAGTAACCTTTGACCCCCCCATATTAAACACCATAATTATGTAATTAAAACTAATTATGCAATTTAACATACATATTTTTGTCCTACAACAGGCAGGTCAATTACCTCACTCATTGACCTTGGAAGCTTTCACAGTTTAAACAAAACAATGAGGCTTTCAATTAATTTTAAAGTACAAACAGAGAAGGAGCAGCAGAACCGCAAGTCCTTGCACTGATACTGCGTGGAGGGATCACTTACAAACCTCTTCATTTTGGATTCCACAGATTAAATCCCTTGATAAAAGCTGTTAAACATCTTTCTTCTATGTTGCTATCATTGGAAATGTTAACACATTTGTGAACAAATCATATATGCACATTATTTGCTAAATGCAAGAAAGGAGACCAAGTAACATGTTTGCTTTCTCCCACTTGTTTTCTTCAGTATTGTTTCTTCTGCTTCCTCCCATACTCCATTGCCTCTATCCCTGTTTCATCACCTCTTTCTGAAGTCTCTTTCTCTCCCCTGTTTTCTTCATTATCTTCTCTGCTCCATTTCCAGCTGTAAAGTTTATCATTATATCAAACTGCTGTAGCTGTTGTCTTCTCCAGTTTCCATCCGCATCCCTGACCCCATTCACGGGGTTTCTCAGCAGGTCTTGGCACCAGGTGGCTTCTGATGATGATGATGATCCAGCTGAGAGGGAGCTTTGGACTGCACAAAGCTACAGCTGAAGCAAACATGGTACATGCTCTAAAATGAATTTTCCAGAGAGGGAAGTTTGGTACAAGTGAGAGACAATTTATGAAATTGTTGAAATATGTTTCACCTCGATAATATCTTTTTTCTCTTTAAACACTTAGGTAAGCCCTATATACTGCACTGAAGGTTTTTCAAATTGTACAAGAGAGACTCATGCAATATTACATTGTGTCCAAAGAACTTGTTCAAAGAATAAAATTAGCATTATCATTTAACCACATGTTTATTATTCAGTAAATTAAATCCCATTCTCTAAAGAGTAATTCTTAAAGCAAGTACAAGCCCAGGAGCTCAGCATTAAATAGGATCATGTTCTGCTATCCTGCTTTTTTCAGTTGCTATATTGACCACAAATAGATCCAGCAGAGTTAATCCCATATATTTTTTTATATATATATATATATGCATACATACATACATACATATACCAATCATGCTTTGAGTTGTTTTCTCTAAACCTTGTTTCATGTGGGGATCAGAAAATAGCTACTGGAAAAACACATATGAAAATCTTTCCTGACTTCTTGAAAGTGTGGCAAAAATACCTACAGTGCACTTTGTCCTTTGGTGTCGTTTCTAACACCATTTTTGGAGTCCTTTCAGTTCTCTGCTTTAATTAAGCCTGACTTGCACAAGGAGCTTGAAAAGATTTCAGTAAACCTTTGACATAATGGAAACAAGGAGCACTGAACTCTGAATGAGGAGTTACAACAGGAAAGAAACAATTAAAGATGGTAGCAGGCCTTATTGCAACATTAAACCTCAAATTGGATCTGATTGACACAAAGTAAACCAATATATTGAAATAGTGCCCCAAACTTCTGGACAAAAGTTTGAAGGAATATAATACAGTGCATGTGTAGAAATTCTGTCCAAGGGACTGGAGGAGATTATTCCTCATATTCTCATTTAACAAAAAGGTTCCTTCTGTTTTGAATGGAACATTAAAATTCTAATTCAGCTCATAGAGCATCCCAAACAGAGCAGAAAAAGAATCTGTGAAGGAGCCCAAATATGGTGCTATTGAAACAGAGTGGATTAGAGGAATTGGGATAGAATCCTACAAGTGGCTAAGCAGCAGCAGGAGGTCAGCTTCACAAACAGCAGGATGCTGTTCTTGCCAGACGTGAGTGACATAATACAGGCAAAACAATCAAGATTTCAGCTGATAAATGTATGCCTGAGGAAAAGGCCTTGCTGTAGAACTTCCATAAGCAACAAATTTTTAAGCAAATTCTCTAGACCTAATTTACACAGGAAAGCATTTTTTTCTTATACAAACATGTCACGTTAACCATGTAGAGCAGAATTCTTTATAACATAAAGACAATAATTTTAAGAGCCTAAATGTAGAAAATATAGGAGTCTTTGCTCAATTATTCAGTAAATGGATTAAACAAAGAGCTTTCATAGGTTGATGCAGCTTCAAATGTGTCCCAAGCAATTCTGTGTACATTAGGATAATACACATAAAAACATTAGCTCCAAATATCTAGGATATCCAGAAAGAATATCAGAATCCATGTAGCCCCACTGGTTATCTATAAATTGCATACATCAGCAGTATTAGACAAGTTTCAAGGCTCTGAAGGGAACAGTTGCATTTATAAGGAGACATTGAGATATTAAAGTAAGATGATCAGTAAATCATTTTGGTTTCTCAATTTTACGGTATTATATTAAATCAGACTTTAAACGTCTATTTTTCACTTCTACTATTTTAAAAGTATCTTTTAAAAGGCTGAGATTCCACTTATTTTTCATTTTATGCTATGAGCAATTAAAAGAAAATTTATTCAATTGCTTTTTAGCTAGGGAAGTGCAAAACGTCATACGCAAAACATTCATCTATCTACCCCAAATTCTTCTCTGTCCTCTGCAAAATATCCTTTTGGGCTAAATACTTTTGCAAGTCTGAAATAAATTGTAATTCTGAGGTCAGATTCCAGCCTGGAGCAGAGACCAAAATTCCCCATTACTCTTAGGACATTGTGAAATAATAATTTCTACGTGGTGCAGTTGACTGTTTTCATTCAGAAATCAGATTAAGAGGCAGTTGGGCCTTTGAGAACATGAGTGTTTAAGGAAGCAGGACGGAGAGAAGGCAAACCAGGAGCATAAGGGCACAGAGTTGCCCTGCCATGGCTTGGGCAATCACATGAGAACACTGTGGCATTAGAAGACACCTGAGGACACTGACCTTTCTCCACATGGCCAGGAGCTCTCCTATGATCTGGCCACAAAGGGGGCATTTCATACCACAGGGACCATGACAGAGCAGGTCTGTGTTTTGGTAACTTGATGGACATGGGAATAATCTATGGCCACTTCTGCTGGAGAAAGACCAGGCTGCAGGGCAGGCCAAGACCGTGCTACCTGGCTCCAGTCTGTGGATCTTGTAACAAGGTGGTCATCTGTGATCTCAGTGTGCATGATTTCTGGAGATCTTTCACAAAACCATATGATCAGGAATTTGAAATGACGTGGAGACAGCCATGGCATTCAGCAGCTCCTGCTCAGCTGGAAGAGGAGGTGATGCTGCTCCTCCCTCACCTGCAGTTACTGAAGCCCAGAGTCATCCTGCTCTCATCACCACAGGCATGGGACTTATTTACATGCACGGGTCAACTGCACATTTAAACCTGCTTGGCAGGGAGCAGAGCAGCTCAGTAAAAGCTGATTAAGACATGGAGCTGAGCTAAAAACTGGATAAGGCTTTGTGAATATCTGTGTTTTGGCCTTTCCCCAAATGTCTTCCCCCAACAAGTGAGAGAGGACAGCTGGAGCAGACAAACTTTCTGTACCCAAGAGACTGTTTTTCTTTCCTTTGAAGGTATTGCTTGCCTGTTATTACATTTACATAAAGGACCTTTATTCCTTCCCATATATAGTAAATTGCACTCCTGTATGCGAACATTGTGTAGCCATTTCCCCCCAAATACAAAACAGAATTATCTTCACTGTCATTCAAGCCTTTCTTTTCCCCCCATTACAAAGAATTGATGCAAATCTATTTTTGTTTGGTCTGGTTTATGCTGACAGCAATTAATTCTAAAGCCTCAGCATAAAGACATACAAGAATCACATATGTTTTTAATCTACAAGCAAGTTATCCAATTATTTTAGATAAACTTTATGATCACAACCATCCTTACCAACTCTGATATGATAGGCTATTTTCTTCTTAATGGCTTAAGACTAATATACACTGCTACAGGGAATATACTCTTCAACATTCTTCATGTTTTACCTCCTGATCTTGAAATAATAATACAGTCAATGAGCACATTTTGTTTATACTTGTTAGTAAAAAGTCGCTAAAAGCATGCTGGGAAATAATATTCCATGCCTTAGGACTCAAACAATTTCTCTTTATAAATAGAGCTTGTGTAAATCACAGACAAAGTTGACAAATTTCATGGATTAGTCATGGTGAAAATATCAGATTTAAAACAGATTAACAGGAAAATCATATTACAATTTTGATTACCCAAATTCTGCATCTTGTTGAAGAATGAAATGAAAAAGTGGTGATAATTCTGGAGCCAATTCACTAAATTACACTTGCACTGAGTTGCATACAGAGGGTAAAGATTCCTCATTAACCTTGTAAAACCTCTGAAATCTATATTTAGCTACACTGGAATGAGAACATCACAAGTTATAGAGATTATAGTACACTGAAGCTGTTTCAGTGCATTTTCCCATCAAATCATGCTAGCATGAAATTATTTTGTCACCTCGTAGAAAAAAAAAATTAAGGAAGAAACTGATTTGAAGTTAAAGCTCCTGTTTTCACAATTATTTGTATTTGGTGCATCTATTTAAAAAATAGGGAAATAATACTTGAAAGAAGTCCCACTTTAACAGAATATCTCATTATTCCTGTAAAAATATAAAATTTGTAACTGTGAAGAACAACATTTGGAGTTAAGCAAAACGATCAGCTTTCACGTAGAACTTCATGGCTTTTAAGTCTTGCATGATGATGTAATTTAAATTGAGGCCTTATTTAAAAGAGAGGTTACACACAACCATGTGATTCAAAGAGACTTATTGACTACATAACAATTTGGCTTGATGCCTCCATGTCCTCCACAGAGCTGCACCACTGGTTATCCTTGCATCTGAAGACAGCCAATTTGTCAGACATTTGCTTTAATTCTTTTTCTTTGTCTTCTTTACAATATCCTTCATATGCATCCTGGTCATCAATATCATATATCTGACTGGAGGATGGAAATTCATCTGTGTTTCCGTCTTATTTTCTTTGCATGCAATCCTCCTGGGTCTTATAGGATGTGCTTAATAAGAACCACATTATTCTGCTAAAGGAAGTCCTTGAGCAGACTTTGAGAAGCAGTATGGCAAATTAGTTTCAGAATGTGGAAGGTCAGGTTGGAAATAAAAAGCTGCAGTTATCTACAGTGTTTTCTGCAGTTCAGAAAGTAAGAAAAAGAGGCCTAGCCTTCAAGAAAGGATTTGTTTGATGTTTTTCCTTTAGAAAGCTGGACTAATTTATGCCCAAACAATAAAGTGTTGAACATTAGCTGAAACTAATTAAAATTAGCTTTTAGTTAAATTCACATTTGGAACAAATGAACAATCACACTTCTCTTCCATTTAAATGTTTTTGTTTCCACAAACAGAACGTTGTTTGCAACAAATTCTATACCATTCAAATATTTAGATTTAAAAGCGTGCTTGAGTGTGAACACAAATAGCCCTCTGCTTAGGAATGCCAGGTTTATAGGTGTCCTTGCAACCTTAATTCTGCCCCCTGGTGTCTATAAATTATGGCTATTTCTAACTAATGATCACACATTATTTTTCACTCCAGGGTCTGTGTCACTCTGTCCACAGGACAAATGTTCCTTACACAGTGCAGCTGCTTTCAGCACTACCAAAGTTTTTAAAATGCTGCTTTTGCTAAGCATCTCCCTGGAACTACAGTGCTGTTTGCTTCCTGGGCTTCCCTGTGCTGCTCATCACCATATCTGGATCTCTCTAGAGCACTAACAAGCCACTTTCTTCTTTGTGATAGGAGGAGAGCATTATTATCTGTGTGGGAAAAGACAGTGCACAGACACTGGGCACAGGTTCAAAAGTCTTTGTTGCAGATGTCTTGGTCATTTGCTCTGATGTATTAGGCTTGCTAGTGTAAAGTTCTTCAGTTTTTATAGTCCTTTTCATTTTCAAAACAGTTGCATAGACTTCAAGATGTTATATTTAACACATCTCTATAAAATAAAATTGTATTTTTTATTTTCCTCTCTTTGTAGATGTGAAAAAATTGCTTTTTTCCTGGCAGCCCAGAAAACTGTCAGAGATGGCCTAAAGCTCAAAACCTCTCCTGCTTCAGCTCTGCTTTTGCTCCTGATGACCAGACACTCTTCCTGTCTTCACAGCAGAGTTTTTATCACTCTGAAGTTGCTGAGGGTGCTCTCTGCATCTCAGACAGGCCCTGACTGAATTCAACAGAAGTCCCCACCATACCCATTTTTTGGTCTACACAATTTTAGCACATAAGGAATCTGAAGAAAGACCATGGGTAGGGCCAAGTTGCCCAATAACATAACTGCTTGTCTGTCCCACAGTTACTGTCCCAGCTAAAATGCAGCTGAAGAATGGAGTTAATGCAATGGGGAGCAAGCATGGACCAGCAGTGAGTGCTACAGAAAAGGCAATAAATGGCTGTGTAACTGAAAAGTGCTGCAACATGTAAACAAAAGGACACCTAAAAAAAAAAATTATATGAACTACTTTAAATCTGGCACTTTCCAACTTCCAGACTTTCAATTTACATGTTAATACCCATTCAATGAAACCATTGTCTTCCAATATGTATTTGCTATATTAAAAGACAAAAGTTACAGATAACTTTAATGATGGCTTGTGAGTATCAGAAGCAAAGTCTGAGTTTTTAACAGAGTTGAAATACATGTACACACCATTTAAAATAGACCTGCTGCTATTGGGAATCACCTTAAATCAGAGTTGTGCACTGAAAGAAATTCTAACTTATATACACCTGAGCAAATGAAGGCATTTTGAATTGCTTTGCTTATTGTTAAGGCACACTGGAGCATAAATCCATCAATTGCTCTCAGAACAAAATCTGAGTGCCCTCTGGAGTTGTCATGCAAACCACAATATAGTGAAAATAGGACTTCTGATTCTTTAAATCTACCAGCTTTCCTTCCCTACTTTGAAACAGATCTGACCCAAAAACTGGACTTCTAAGCAGCCTTTTTGCAGATTCCCCAGTGCAGACTGGAGCAATGCATATGGTCAGGTTAAAAATCAGATCTACTCTTTGCTTTTACCCTCTGGCTCTCAATCACACTCACAGACCTCAGTGGATTTCTCATGATCTAACATCAGTAAATTAAAATCAGCTACAAAATTTAACTAAATAAATTTATGCATAGAAGCAATGAATGCATCATTAAGATGCAATAATAGGCTCAGTCACGTCTATCAAAAACTTTCTATTTTCTTTGGCAGGACCAGTTTAAAACTGAAATGGTATGAAAAATCCAATTTACTCTCCGGTAGTGAGCTTATATATCTTGTGTTTGTGCTTCATTCTCCTCAGTCATGAACAATATTACAGTCAGGTTTTGGTTCTTAATACTTTGGGGTGCAAGAAGTCCAAAAGACATGTTTGATTTTTCTGTTGACCCTGAAATTAGAAAAAACCCCACAATGTTTCCTTACAATTCTAAACGCAACCGCCCCCCCCAAATAACAACAAAGAAAAATCCAAACAGAAAAAAGCAAAAGAAACAAACAAAACCAAAACAAATTTGGAATACATTTGGTCAAAACTTTGCCATAATAATCTATTTCCCACCTTCTCATATACTGAAATAAATAAGTAATCCATGTTTGTGTTTTAATGACCTCAGCTGAAAATTACAGAAATGCAAAGCAAGTATGATTGTTGTTCTGATGATGAAAACGTCTTATTCTACTCACCATGTTCATTGCCTAAAGTAACACAGTGGGTAGCCTGTTATTACTAAAGGAATAAACTTTTTCATCAAACACTCTTTATAAAAATATTTCCCTGGAAATGTAACACAGCATGTAGCAAGACTACTACAATTTTCCATCAACTATGAGTACAAGCAGCATAGGTACTGTTTTTAGATAATTTCACCCGAGCTTTTTGGCAATAGTCCTCTCAAGGAAACCTACATTAACCAGAAATTTAGAGTCTGTTATCCCCAGGCCAGCTTCATTGGAATTTTTAATATGGCACTGTCTATTCAACAGTTGTGTGTAAAATGCCAATAAACTGGCCAGAAAAGAGCTGAAGGGCTAATTGCCTTTTAACTCCACTGCGATGATAAAGTCACGTAGAAAGAAAGGAAAAACTCCCACTGCTTTAACAAGTTTATCTGACTGCCACTTTAACATTCTCTGTCTGCATGCACTTTAGTGCATTCACCAATAAAAGGATAAAAGCGTTCAAAATCCTGTACCCTCAATAACTAAGAAGTCCAGATTCAAAACGTCTGCTCTGCTGGAATCAGCCCATTAGGTCAGCCAGCTTTTTGCCTGATACTTGACTTCAACCATACAGTATGTACCAGGAAAAACATTTCCTTTTGATACAAAAGATTATAAATCCTTAGGAAACTGGAGTGAGAGAAGAAAAGGAAGGATACCATTTTGAAATAGTAATAAAAAGCAGAAACTGCTTCTCACAGATGAAGGGTGAAATAGTACCAATCAAGCCAGTGATGAAAATCCCATTGACCTTAAAAGGTCAAGGAATTAACTTTAGAAAATAAAATACAGGAAAATATAGCATAATTTACAAGCTAGATAAGCATATAATTTTCACTTCTTCTCTGTTCCCTCAAATACATTTCATATTATTCCCTTCAATACTTTCCTTTTCAAAAATCCAGTTTTATAAACATGATTTCTTTCATCTGAACAAGATTATGTACCTAACTCTGCCTTTCTGCACTTTCTTCATGGAGTAAGTGCTTATTAACCCATAATTAAAAGTAGACATTGAATAATATCACTTATGGAAGTCAGTCCTATGGACAAAAGGTGCATTTTCCCTTGCCAGCTGAGTGATAACCATCCTTGTCCTCCTTGATTCCACAAAATGAGACAGGTGTTAAAAAGACATTTCACAGAATGATTGAAAAGAAGAAACTAATGGTCATTTAATTTTTTGCTAGACCTGTGTTTTCACTTTCACCAGAGAAGGAACATAGTCAGCTCTGATAGTGAATTGACCTGTTCCACTTAATAAAATAAAAGCAGCAGTAGAGGCATTGTGATTGCCAGCTGCAAACCACTGAGCGCTGGTTTTTTCTATTAAAAATCTCTTCCATGTTTTTCTTATTGTAACCTGGAAAGAGTACAAAATCTGAAATCCAATGGAATTTCTATCTAAAAGAATACTGTTAACACTGAAAGTTCCTCAAATACTCACCCAAGCAAATGTTATATCAGATTACAGTAAAATTTAAAAGCAGGAGTTCAAACTAAAATGAAGTGTCCTTCAAAACAGACTCATGTGCATCAGAGCCTATGCATTAATGCACTTATTTCCACACAGCTCTGCATTTCCCTTCTCCATCACTTTGTAATTTGTTCCAGATTTTGTTATTCCTTTCAAATTTGAAGGTACATTGTTCCACATTTGAGTGATGAAAGACTGAACTGGATGGAAGTACACTGAAATGTCAAAGGGAGAATGAAAACAAAAATGAAGTTAAATTTTTAATTTATAAGGTAGTCACAAGTGAAAGAAATAAACATAGAAACAAAGAAACATCTCCTAACAAATAAAGAAAATGTAGTGCTCAGGGAGACCCAGAGTGGTCATGGTCACAGTACAAAATAAACAACTCTGCTATCCTTCCAAATTTAAAATGCCAATACCTAAGGGAAGCAATGAATTTCTCCCTAACAATACACTACTTTTAGGTTGTCACTGCAGTTTAGGGGTATTCTTAAAGCTTAGATCTTTCTTACTAGATTAGAAGGCAGAGTAAACTAAAAGATCAAGCTAATCTAGGATAAACTTCTTTTCCACAGTTCAAAGGCATTGGCCTTTCCACAGGTTCAATTGCAGGTTTCTTTGAAGATGTGCCCTAAAGTTCATTAAAGAAATTTCACTGACTTGAACTGATTTCAACATTAAAAAGATAATGTGAGAGCTTCATCGCCATAAAGAACCTGACAGACTGACTTTGAAGCTTTTTTAGGCGGCATTAATTTTTTTTTTCCTGGACTAAAAGCCTTATTTAAGCATATCTTTATGTTTTAGTCATCACAAATACTTAAAAAAATAATAGGAAAAAAACCCTTGGAAACACAGATTTTTTAAAATCCAGTTAAAAATCAGTAATTAATTATTTCTACTGAATTCAAAGTCACCATCACTGATGTTTTTCTCCTTATTGACTGTACTTAATATTTCCAGGTGGTGCTGCACACAGTGCTTAAGCATCATCTAATCTGTGCAGAGAATTTTGAAAAGAATCATATGGCAAGAAGAACTTCAGGCTTTAACAATATAAGATTTAGACAGATGTACTTAGCCTTTGTCTTAATAACAGGTCCTACAGAGCCTGTGACAACAGTAATGGGAAGAGGAAAACATTGCTTAAGGTGTTCACAACGTCTGCTGAAATTCAGAGAGACACATTTTCTGATTTTTAACTCCAGAATTATAATTGATGCTTAAGATAAACCTTTGGTTTCTTACATTAGGATAAATGCTCATCTCCTTATTCAGAAAAAAAATTAAAAAACAACCCTACAAACATAACTTGCAAATTTATGAAATAGCTTGCAGTGTATTACACTTTATACCTCTTTTAGTGCACAACACTGCACTGATGACATGAAAATAATGTTCTGTGTGAACACACAGATTTCCCAAATTAAGGGCAAGCACCTTGGCACCAGTTTTCTGAATAACCAGATACTCTCTAACTTTCCAGAAGAGAAGCTGTGGTTCCTGGTTACTACAGATTTCGGACTTCTGCACCAGACTCACAAAAAAGGATTCTTGAATTCCCTTCCATTCCATCATGTTTACTCTATGTACTACCTTACTGACCAGATTCTGTCAAATAAAAACCCCATTGCAGAGTCTGACATGCATTGTTTTGTAAACACTGCTCATGCATGGACCTTGTCTTCTTGGACAATAAATTCTACATATTTAGATAAACTAAATACTTCCATCACCTCAAAAAGTTGCCTATAGGAAAAGTCAGATATTCTGGCAGTACACTATTCCACCTTTAAGTTTTTATACCTTGAACCTTTAAGAGAAAATCCTAAACAGAGAACTGTCATATGTACTAAGGTTTATTTGCAGCACGTCATCCTCAGCTTTCTGATTTATCCTCTGTTACTGTTTCTCTTCACAAAAGCACACAGCTGTCTCTTTTAGACTATTTGTTTTATTTACTTTGCTTTTCTGTGCTCAAGATTTTATGTTGTAGATTAAAAAAAAAAAAAAGTGACAGAACTATTTGCCAATGTTGACACATTTAGGTTCTGTAGTAAAAGCTGTCAGGCCATGCAGCTCACTCAAGGAAACAGTGTCTTAGCAGAACAGTGCAATTGATTACAAGATAATTATTAAAAATATTACAAGCTGACTGATACAGGGATACATAATGAAGATGAAAGACATTACAGCTTTTGTTAATTAGCAGATCTCTTGCTGTATATTTAACCTTTTGCAGGGATGAACAAGTAAATATTTTACCAATTAAAAAAATATTGAAAAGTTGATCTTTCTTTCTTTCCACTACCTACCTTAATGTTAACTGCATAATACAATTAAAGCCTAGATATTCATCACATTTTTTTATCTTGCATACAATCTACTTCATGTGTTCTCCACACACAGAAAAAACTGCTATGGTATAACAGCTTACGACTTGAAACAAGCAAATGTAAAAAGCTCCAGAACTGAGATAATCTCTTCAGCTTGAATTTTGAACCTTATTAGATATTAGTTATGATACAGCCATTAATTCTGCATACTTTTTTTTCCCCAGGCCTCTTGCCTCAATTAGTGCACAGAAGAAACATCAGGCCTATGGCCAACTAGCCAAGATGTTTGATCCATCGTATCATCAAAGTGATTAACTGAATGTTGCCCAGAAATAAATGTCAAACACACACATTGATTCATTCAGGCTTTTCTAGGGCATCCTTATTGTGACAATATTGCATCCATTACCTGACTGTCAGTGTCCACTATTTGGTCCACTTGCACTTACCCTCATCTCTCCAGACCCTCTTCAGTTTCAATTATTAGGGATTTTGCTTTGTCAGCTCCAATGTTCCCTCCATCTTCAATCATTTTTTCCCTCCAATTCCAATCTCCCCACCCTCTCCTACAGAGTTTAGCAGCTTCCTCCTTGTCTCCTGAAGCTCCAACCATTATTCCCACCTGTCTGCACCAGTTCCATCAGTTCTATCTCACCCCATAGCTGACTTATCCTTTCTTTCATATGCAGATGAATTCCCAAGAATCGCACAGAAAGCACAATTCTTCCATAGTAACCAAATCTAACAAACATTTTCTTGGACAACAGAAAATACATCCATTACATGAATACTATCCAACTGCTAACACTCAGGACACCGTGTTGAAGTAACTGGATCAGTAAATCTTTTAAAACAAATATTATTTACAAGTTTGTTGGGGTCTTTTTTTTTGTTTTTTTGGGTTTTTTTCCTTTATTCTCTGTGTTAGAAATAGCTGAGACTTTCCAGCTCAGCACCTGGAACCATTTGTGTAGAGTATAAACTCTTCAGACAGATACCTCACTTGGCAAGTGTCCCAAGTAATTTTATAAAATTATCAGCTAAAAGAAAGGATTTCTTTATGGGAAAGGTCAGACAACCTTTAAAAGAAGAAAGGATAACTAGGCAGGACTGTAAACTGGGAATATATAATGCAGATAAATAAACTCCATACTACTGCTTTACTGTAATGACTTCTTTAATTTCTTTCTTTTTGCTGTCAGAAAGGAAATTCTGAAATGCTGCAATTATAAAATAAAAAAGATGTGGAAAATCTTGTTTAGTAATGATGTTAAAGTAGCTGAAAAACTCTACTAAAACTCAGCAGAACAACAATAAATATAAATAAAATTCTTATTAACAAATTTTATTGATGATTAGTTTTTTATATATTTTTCCCATATTGATTTAAATTGCCATGTATTTATACAATTTTGATATTCTTCTTCCTAAGACTGACAGAAATAAAAAATTATTGCATCCATATATTCATTAGAAGAAAAACAAATATATAGTACTTTCAAGCTACAGTATTGCCAGCCCATTAAAAATATTTAAATCTATCATACCAATGTTTTTTCTTTTAATATTTTGTACTATATTAGTGTCCATGGTGAAATTAGGGACACAATTTGTCACAGACCAGGTCAATAGAAATAAATCAATAAATAAATACCAAATAACTAATGTACAGGTCTTCATAATTCAATTGCAAAATGGAAATATAGTTGCTCTTCCTTACAATTTATTTTGTGAAGTTTAAATTTATTGAAAAGAGAACAAATTAATAGCAGCAATTAACACCAGATACTGATTCTGGCTGAAGAAGCAACCAAAGTCCTCACAAAGGAACATAAGGCATGAACTACACACGCAGCACCTAAAAAGAATGGGCTGCTTGAACAACACCTTCACGCTTCAGCAGAGAAGGTAAAACTTGCTTTTATGGTTTGATGTAAAAGGTAATGGTTGACTCCCAGCTGACATTGATGGATTGGACATCACACCCTCAAAGCCAGCTGGAGGAATTCCAGTTTTCATAGGTGTGATATCACTATCAGTATTGCTGCCACACTCAAATAATTGACCAGTGACATCACACCCAAATTGTAAGACTTTATTTGGAGGCCATGGGCTGCCATGTGTTTAATACTACAGTGTACCACGAGGGCCCTTAAAGCATTTCCTTTTCATTTTTTTTCCTCTGTTAGGTGGGTTATTAACTGTATTAGCAGTATTTCCTACTCTGCATATAGGAAATACCTGCTCGTACCAGTAATACCTTGTCAAACTGTAAAAAAACGAGAAGGAAACTACCCACTATCCTACACTCCATAAATACATCAGGCTCTTAGGCATATAAAAGTGAGACCCTGCAATCCCCAGTTAATACCAGACAGATCTCTGTTACAGTGTTTTGGCTCCTTCTACACACACCCTCCACCATTATATTTGATTCAAATTAATCCCGCCTAAATTAAAGTAATGCTATTATTTACTATATTGAACGTGAATTCTTACTATAAGAGAAAAACAACTAAGCAGAAGGAGTGGCAGGAATTAGAGATATTTGAAATATAAATATTTGTCATTTCTCAACACATAATTTTAAGATTAAAATACAAGATATTTAAAAATCAGATTTATTTGCTGACCAAAAAAATGGTTGTGGACAATGTCCGTTGAACTCAACAAGTGTATCATCTTATTTCTTAGGACAAAGACAACTCATAAAAATACAAACATATTTCATCTCCCTTGGGCTCCATTTTTTGTAAATTGCTTAGGCACAAGAGTTTTTCTAACTGTATGAATGAAGTAAAAACACAAAAGCCTTGGGTTTTCTCACTTCAAAGGTAAAAAGTCCAAACTAGATTTTAATCCATTTAGTTACACTTTGAGATGAACACAGTCTGAAAGCCCAGCTAAGACCAGTGATATTCTGTATTTATTAAGTATTTGAAAGGTATGTCCTTATTTCTAAAAAGGCTACTTTTAAATAATAACAACTCCAAGAATCACTGTAGATATTGAGTTATATTTAGAATTGTAAAGAACTTTCTCTTTTCCTTTTAGAGGACCATGGAGAACCATATACATACGAAAACATTTTTATTTATTAAAATTTAGTCATCTCATTTCTCGTTTTTTGTACCACAGATGCAGAAATGTATAATATTCAGTGTGCCTAAAAATGAAAGGCACCAGAGTATAAGCCAAATTCTTTCCCAGCATTAATTCCACCCTTTTTCTTCCACCATGCATTCTTGCCCCTTCTACAGCAAGCCTTGAAGTTTAGCAGCTTGAAATCATATGTCTGTCTGTTAAGCTGCTGGTATGTGGAAACAAAGTTTTTGGGAGACCCATAAAATCAAACAAGATCAGACTAAATTATCTGCTGCTGATCTGCACTGATACATTGCTGCTAGTCACTAAACCAGTCACTTAGGGTCCTCAAAAAAATTCAAGGGCGATGAACCATGATGTGCAACTTCATTGAAAGCTAGTTAAGCACATGATCAGACAGAAAAAGCATTTTGGACCCCCTCAGTTGTCACCCTGGCAAACAGTAACAGTGATAATTACCTCCTCAGCTCTGGCAGAGACCAGCTGAAATATTACACCACGAAAGCCCCTTCATTCCACAAACTGATCTCCTACTGACTAGAAATGCATTCAACTATTTTTTAATTCTGGGATAGAAGTTATGCTCCTAAACTTGTGCAGAGGTCTACCTGGAGAAGAGAAGGCTGCACTTCAATCACCCTCTCCACAGTCATGCCTGTGCAGGTCCCTGGTCCTACATGCCAAGTAGCTGAGATCAGATCAAACCGGGCTTGCTGGGCTTCCACCACTGCTCCTTCTCCTTTGGGAAGGCACTATGTCAGACACTGCCTTCTCCACCTCCCACTGCAAAGCTGGAGCTGGGCAGGGGAGTTTTTTGCTCACTCCTCTGCTCTTGCTTCTGTTTCACTCACACAGAGTCTGTTTTGCTCTCAGGTTCGTAATTTTTAAGACAAAAAAAGGACTGCATCAGTCATCTAAACATGGTGATATGAACATTTTCAGATCACCTGCTAATTCTAACTGAAATTAGAATTAACCACAAGTGTAGAACTGATCACAACTCCCTCATACGGGGTATTAAAAACTAAAAACAGGTGTGTAAAAACTAAGTATTGAGCATGTATTTGTGCATGAGCTTCCAGAGAAAAGTCTTGCTCCTGGAGGACAGCAGTGTGTGGGTGGTGAGCAAGTTCCACTGTTCTTTATAGCAAAATTCTTAACACTTCTCCAGGTCCTCTGCCCTGTATAATTACACTCATGGCTAAAGCCATGAGAAAAGAATTGATAAAGAACCCCCATGACATCATGCATCACATGTCCCCAAGTGATTCCTTCAACAAATACAGAATTTTTTGTTCAGCTGGGACAGTGTATCTTAAGTGAAAGTTTCAGAATCCACCACAATTGTTTGATGCTCAATTCTTCCCAGTTGCAGATTTCCCTCTTATCTGCCCCATTAATTTTGTGTGTGTGTGTGAAATACATCCTGCAATTAGTTCCATTGCACTTTTCCAGTCATCCTAAGTGGCTACCTTCAGTTTTCAGTCCATGAATGTTGTGACAGTGCTTCTGAGCATTTCATCCCTATAGTCTTCTACAGACATGACTGATAGTTTTGTCTGATTTATACTCTTCCTTCACTCATCAGACTCCCTTAAATTCTGCTTCCTGCATGAGTGTATTTCTGATTTCCACATTCTCTGTTCCTGCTCTCACTTTGCAAAATATCACTGGGAAAAGCCTCCTACCCCTGTGGCTTCCTCTGTTATAGTACAGTAAAGTACAAAAAGGTCACTGGCATGCCCTGGTGATGTTGTGCTTATAATTTAAAATATGACAGTTTGTAGGTTAAAGGTATAACTATGGTAGTTTTGAACCACATTCCTAATCATGACTCTTGCAATCTCCCATCTCTCCTAATATTGAAATACCCACCCTTGTTATTAATATCCTAGCCTTTTTATGGACTCAGTTTAATTACAACATTTGAAAAATATTTTGACTCCATTAAAATTAAAATTTCTTTATTGTCGTTCCAAGAGATATATCCTCAAAGACTCCAAAAGACTTTGGCTATGAAAATAAGCATCTAAGTCTTTGATTCTTTGGATATTTATCTTCTCTGAATACATCAAGAAAAATAAGCAAATAAATAAATAACCCAACTTTGAACTGGTATGCCTGAGACCTTCAGGTAGCAAACAACAAACTTGACTGAGGTTTGTTACAGTAAGAACCCAAATATCACAAACAGGATACCATGGAAATGCTTAGAACAGGGGAAATGAAAGCCACTATAACAACAATACCATGTTTTTCAGTTCTCTCTAAACACATGAAGCATCTTGTAAGTCAATATGATGCACATTAGATATATGCCCTTTTTTCTTATTCTGCTTTTGATCATTGGAATATCTTTTTTTATTATTATTTCTAAATATAGGGTGAAAGCAAAAGCAACAATCACAGATTGGTTTACAAAGAAAATTATCAGCCAAGATCTGTGGAACCCTTTCATGAACTTTCTCAGTGCCTTGTACTTGCATGGTTAACCCCTGTATTTTCAGTGCCATTGTCAGCAGCTGTGAGGCAGACACAAATTGGGAAAAAAAAATTAATTCCACTCCTAAATTCTAATCACTCCTAAGTGATGTGGGAGGCATCACTTAGAGGAGGCACAAAATGATCCAGGACTAAACAACATGCTCAGTAATCTAAACTACACATTTACAGCTCTGCTAGGACTGCACAGGATTTACCCACAGGGCACACAGCAAAGCCAAGGGACCTCATTAAACCAGGAATCTCAACTGACCAAGCTCAGCCTCTTGTCCCAACAGTCCTTTCCTGAGTCCATGTTTTTCACTGAGAGGAATTATTCACCCACCTGTAAAAAGGACAGCTATGATTATAGTATTCCTCTGACATTTCAAAAATTAGTAGATCTTCTATGGTTTATTAGAGAAGGACTGACTTGTCTTGTCTTGTGAGCAAACATTTAGGGTGCCTACAACATACAAGTTACAATAAATTACAATAAAAAAGTCATTACAATAAGCAAGTCATTACAATAAACAAGTGAAAAAACTACCCCTCAAAGACAAAAAGCCTAAACAGCAAAACTAAGTGACTTCTGGCAAATTACATTTTTAGAAACACTACTATTTCTACACATGCATACAAAAAAAACCCCAAAACAAAACAAAAACAAACAAACAAACAAACAAACAAAACTAAAAAGAAAGGCGAAGTCTATTGGGTAATCATGGCTTCTGGAAGAGATATTCAGATGAAGTTTCTATCTTCAAAGACTCACAATCCTAAGAAATTGTGGGGTAGAATTTCCCCTCCCCTCTCTCTCCCCCAAAAAAGGATCTGCACAAGAATGGACAAGAAATGCTATTTTACAGAATTGCTTTCAATAAACTTCCCTGAGTGCACATCTCCCAATTTGTGATGCCCTTTGATTTACTGAAAGTGAAAATTCAAAATCAAACAGATCATAACATTCAGAATTAGTCATTTCCATTACAATCGTACCTATTATCCATTCATGGACTTCAGTCTCTTTTGTCCAAATTTTTACAACTTCAGATAAAATTATAAAGAAACAAATAAAGGTGAGATAAATAGGAAGATACAGCTCTGGTCTGAATGAGTATTTATCAGCTTTGCTCATCACTTGACCCTCTTTAGTCAGACAGAAGTGAATAGCCTTTAAGGATACTTACTAGGGATTTAAAGGGAGACATAGTGGTGAGTTTATAGATTTGTACAGAGCTTCCCCTCACCTTGAAGAAATATGAGAGAAACTGATGGTGTGATCTGCTAAGCCAGGGGGCCTAAATGCTGACAAAACCAGGAGAGGACACCAAGTAGTTACAGCACTTCTACTTCTTTCTTCTGCACTGAGGAAGCCAAGCTGTGTATGTTAGAATACAGATACAGGTCTGTAACAGAGGCAGGTCACTATAAACTGTCTCTGCCCCTAGAATAAGTACATCAGGCCCCAGACATGAACAAGTGAGTCACTGCATTAAACAGCTTGGATATTCATAGCATCTCACTTTGGGGGAGATGGAAGAGCCATTGATACTGGAAGAGATGACCCCTTAAAAGTTGTAGTAACAGAACATACCTTGGAAGAAGAAAAGCAGCTGTTTGTACTGCTGTGAAACCTTACACGCACATCTGGGGTTTCATACAAAAATATTTATTTGTATTTCATATGAAATATATTTTATTCCAAATTATTTACCTAGTTTAGTAGGGACATGTATTCAATTATTATTTTGATTAGAGAAGTAATGAGGTGACTTAAAAGCATTAATTTAAAGTTACACAGTTTGATTTTTGTAATGTTTTTAAATACACAGCTTGGACAAATGCACATGTAAGCAGCCCCCAAGCACATGCCAGTAACTGTATCTGCCAAGTCTTATGTGCTAAACATGAAATTCATTATTTTGACCTCTTCTCATGCTGTCCTGCTGCAAGAGCTCAAGCATTTACTGCATGGTGCTGCTTCTTCTCTCCAAACCCATAATCTGATGTGCTGCAGGCCACTGACAGGATGATCAGCCAAGTTCATGCAGTGGGACCTAGATGGGTGTGGGGAAGTGACAAGGGCAGCTCAGGCAGCTGAAAAAGCAAGGGGCCTGCAGGGCTGGGCTGTGTCTGTCATGGGAGAGACACCCATCTCCCACTCACATGGCTCACGTGTTGGGATTCCAATAAACTGAGAGGACTGGAGCACGTAGGAGGGATTGACATGTGGAAAATCAAATATGGAGGGGAAACACTTCTTTTATGATGCACAAAACCCATTGGTGTGGTCAACAGATGGAATGTAGCCAGATGCTCATTACAGCAATGCTATTGACATTGCTACAATTAAGGTAAGAGTCACTGTTTCCACTGTAAACTCCTGTTTGCAAGACCTTATAAATTGGCCGTAAAACTTCACTTCAGGCAGAGCCTTAACACACAAGGTCTCAGCATTAAAGTATGTTTCACTTATATTAAAAAAAATGGTGTGCCTTTCAGATTACATGGTAGCTCAAAACAGGTTTCTCATTCTTGTTCTAGTATTCTCTGCACTCCTTGCACTCAGAAAAACCTTTGTGTCTACTGAGTAGAATGATGGAATTTTCCATTCTAATTAAAATTTTCCATAGTTGGGAGCAGTTCCATTTCTTATTTTACTATCGCGTTAATAAGCTAAGTCGTTAGCATTGGAAAACTGGTTATCATCTTTTGAAACAGTATTTTTAATTCACAACAGCTCCTATATGTGCATTTAACATAATCAAAAGGATGCATTATAGTTTTTGAGTCTATTTTCCTCACATAAACACTCTCCCTCAATGTAAAAAAAAATCCGCTAGTTAATACAGTATGTTATCCTTTGTCCCTGAAGTAAGAGGGGAAAAATTTCCTTGGATTTCAACAGGAGCAGATCCAAGCTTTCAAAATACATGGGTGCATTACACTATAATTACTTCTTATTTATGGAGTGCTGACAGTAGGCTCAGGGCTGTGCAAACAAAAGAAGACATGGTCCCTGCCCCTTGGGGCTTGCAATCTGAAAACACAACAATTGAGGCACATAAAACATCAAGTGGTGATACAGTCCACAGTGGAACACTAACGTGTTTGTTTTCCCATAAATAAATTGCTTTTTGGGAGTGGAGGGAAAAGGGGCAGATAGTCTTCTTCAATTTGCTCTTTAAGAGAGGATTTGAAAGAATTCATATTCCTAGCACCCTGACTTCCAAATTCCCCATCAAGTAAAACTGTGAGAAAAACAATATATAATATGTAAGGACTTAGTAGGCATTATCAAAGAAAAAAAATAAAGTTTTCATTCCCTTCAGAATGCTACTGTGTGTTTGCATTGAAGAGCACACATCATATTTCTGCACAGAATGGATCTTTCCATTCTCTTCTATAATCTTGTACAATTATACACACACACTGCACAACTCACCACAGCTGGGAGTCAGAGCAGACAAGGGACTTTTCAGTAGAGATTTTGTGCTCATGAAACTTGGATTGAGATACCCAAACCCAGTGCACTTTGTCTCTAAAGAACAACTGCAGGCAGGTTTTCTAAAGCTCAGGAATGACCCTGGTCTAAGTGCTCCAAGATAGGGCCCATTTCAGCAGCCCTCCAGGAGACAGAGAACATTTCATTCCGTTCCCTCCAAGGCACATTCCAGGGATGTTCCCAGCAGACACAGACTCACCCTATACTACAGAGCAAGTTCTTGATTTAGAACAGTCATTTTAAATTTAATTTAATCAGACCAGCTGCAATTCAAACATTAGTGGAAGGCTAACCACTCCTTTCTCCTGATTTTGTCTCCTCTGGCCAGTGACAGCGATACCATGGGCCCTGTATGTCTTCCCACTGCCAAATTAAGCGAGGAAAAATGTTGGAAACAGGAAGACATTTTGGCACATGCAACACAATCCCAGCTAAAGTGCTGATGTTAATGCTTCTGGAGCACTCCCCAGTTGTGTATATGACAAAATCCAGTCAAAACTTTGTAAGAGCAAGATCCTGCAGCTTGTAAGCTCCACAGTGCAAGTGCCTGAGACTACAGCTTTGCATTCTTCACATAAACTTCTTATGACCTGTGGCTTATGGCTGGATACAGTTTTTAAATTAATCCAGCCTTGGTTATTTATCACAGTGGGTCAGTGACAAGTTTTTAAAAAACTATTCGTTAAATAAACATTTACACTGTTAACTTATTAGACTGTAATGTCTTCACAGAATTATAGGGTGGTGGTTTTGTTGTTTTCTTGTGGGTTTGTTTTTTTTAAGACCAAAGCCTAAAATCTGACCTGTCCTAGAAGTGATCCTCCTTTCATTTGTTTATTTTTTCTACCCTGTCTGTTACTGGTGAAAACGAATTAATGAAAGGCAAGTGATATTAGTAACAAAAGAATTAATGTCTAGGGAGTACCACTAGAAACTATACATAAGAAGTAACAAGAATAAAACAATATGAAATTATGTGCAAGTTTATTTATTTACTGAAATGACCCCCCCAAGAGAAATCCTGGGGCTTGGAAAATGAGCACATTGTAACTGAAGGGAAGGATGTTGGTGGAGAGGATATGACATCCTTGCCCATGGCAGAGGGACAATGACAAGGCCTTTGAGCATCCCTTCCAACCCAAACCATTCTCTGATTCTGTGATGAAGCAGCTACAGCAGCCTAACTCAAATTTGCAGGTTTTCTCATCCAAATAATGAAATAGTGTACTAAATAAACTTCAGTGTAATTACAGTAGGGTTGATTTTAGAAGACACAGTGGAAAATCGAGGGGGAGAAAAAGAAAATGAAGCAGCATTTAATTTTTGACTGCCCAACCACAGTGAAGTAGAATTTGTGCTGACTGCACTTTGCAAATAGAAATGTGAAAGAAAATGTAAGTGAACACCATCCATACATCTGCACTATAACACATGTTTCTGAGAGTTCTTCCTCTGCTATCCCCCAATATTATGATTAAACCCACTTATGCTACTTAAGACATTCTTTGCACTGTTACTACATTCAGAGGCAATGAAGAGTGTTATTTACACACTGATTGGAGGTGGATGTACATGGTGTCTAGAAATATAAACTGTCATGAGGGACATCTTAAGGGTAAAAAATGAGATTTAAGTCCACACAGATAAGACTCTATCCAGACTTAACTACAACCCATTCACAAAGAGGTATTTGGAAGTAGGTATGGATTGATTTTTACCTTGAAAATATTACAGAATCCTTAAAGAGCTTGAATAGCAAAGAAAGAATGGGAAAATACATGGTGGGATTGAAGACACAGAAGATGCTTTGTGCCTTGTGAGTGCATTTGCTGTGGCTGGGCACACACTGCAATCCACAGCCAGGCACAAGAGCTACACGTGAGTCCTCCCCTGCTCCTGCTGAACAGAACAGGCTCCCCTGCCTCCTCCTGCTCCTGGTAATGCTGTGCTGGGGGTGAAGGTCACTGCATTCTGCTGACCTTCTAGATTGTGATTTTTTTTTCCCCCTAAAAAATTCTGTCTCTGTTGCATTCCTTACAGACATTCCCTGTTAAAAACAGTTATTCCTATATGCAATATACATAAATGACTTTAATATAAGCACTGGGGAAAGATTCATTAGTTAGCAAACAATGACTAAATCAAACCACTTGAAAAGAAAACCACAACAACCATTTGGTCATCCCTGGTAAGAACACATGAAATAATCTCATGCAAAATTCATGCCTACAGACTTGCCAAATACCATGAGTTGAGTGTTGGTTTCACACATCTAAGCAAAACAATTTAACTGCAATTTTCAAAACTATTTTTAAACCTCTAACATCAGACTATATTCTGTCATATTAAGATAAAAGAATCAGTAAATAAAGAAATCTGTGTAAACTGCATTTTTTTCCTAAAACATTTTTTGTTATTTGGAAGACCTATAAAATTCAGCAAGCACTTCTCAGTTTTCATCATCTCAGATGTCTTTTTCTCTTCCATGCTAGGAGATTGTCATGGCAAGCTAGGGAGTTTGCTGTGACTTCTATTGTTTGTATTGAGTTCTGAAGGACCAAGGCTTTAAACTGTAGGTCACCTTTTGGAATGTAAATTAGAGCAGACCAATGGCTGTCACTTATTTATATATTTTTGGCTTGTTTAAGTTTCAAATCCTCTTTTCTACAATTGGAATGGCCCATTATGTAGAACTAATTCTATTTCCCTCTACTTTGACTTCACTCATTGTGTTGCTCAGTTTTCCCTGAAAAGTCTGTACATATTTATGATTGTGAAAAACAGAAAACTTTCTCTGTGTTTAACATAATGGATATTTAAATCCAATCCTAGTTCAAGAGTAAACATCTTTAATACATTTAAACTTTAAAATATTTAATGCATTTCTACGTAAAAACATCTGTTGCCAGGGATTAATCTAACACTGAAAGAAATGTTTTATTAATGCCAACTGAAAAGCAATTGACTTAACTACCTGGAACAGGATACAAAACTCTCTTACAGAACTCCCCTTTTTGCTCCTTGCTGGGGTTGGCTCAGTCACAAGGAAAGGAGGAATCTTATCTTTTCTTTGATAAAAGGCTATTGCAGATACCCTTCTGATATCCAGGAAATATCATGTCTAATGAATAGGCACTTTGTTACTGAAGTTCAACTTCTGGTTAGAAATAATTTTTCAAGTGCTATATATAAGAAATGACAACTGAAATCTATCCAAAGAGAGACTAGTCTGAATGATTTACAGCTGGCCATGATGGGAAAAAGCCATTTTTGTTATGCTGAATCAGTAAAGACATGACAGGGTGAATTTGTATTTGACCTTTAAAGAATGGGTTATATAGGTAAAATCCAAAGACCTCACATTGATGGACTGTTTAGAGGAAACCAAACCCTCCTGATTGGTTGAACACATTATAAATCCAAACTCCTTGGACTATATTTTGTTTGTTTTAACAGCATCTTCCTAAACCAGCACCAACATGCAGTAACTCTGAATATTTCACTGGATGCCAGTGGACATAGTTTTATAATTGCCTTCAGTTTATCTGCTCTTCTGCTAAAAGTGGACATCCTGCCTTCCTATGCCCCCTCACCCTGATCTTCCCAGGCAGATTGCAGTTCTCATTGACCTTTTTTGGCTTCAATATACTTTTCACAGCTAGTGAGCTGGATAAAGAGCAATCTTTTAATTTTTTTTGGTAAGGGTTATGTTCAGCCAGATCTGCAGGCTGAGCATGAGTACTAATAATGGCAAAAAGGACCCAGGAGTCAAGGAAAGGGCAGGAGCATCCTTCACAGAAGCACCAGTACACTTAGACCAGATTTCACAGTTTGTACTTCCCATACACACTGTTCTGTCTCTCCTTTTGTATGCATAATTGCTGCCTTCTGAGATGTATTTTTTAGTTATTCATATCACATGGCTATAAAATAACAAGCTAAGATTAATTAGAAGGTCTTGCTCTCCTATAAAATATCAAAGAAGTTTGCAAGTTCCTTTGATTTCTGTGTTATGAAAGTAGAAAAATGGACAAGGCAGGCTATTGATAAAAGAATGTAAAGCTCTTCGTTAGGTAAGATTCCAGTTAATAATTACTGCAAAATCACTATGGCCTAGTAACAGCCTCATAGGTGGATAAGAATGAATTAGTTACTATCACCTGTGATCTGAGGTTTTAACAGACACTAAGTAGCACTATATTGGCCAGTACAGTATTATTAGAAATCTAAAGGGAAAAAGGAGAAAAGACAAAATTCAGGATTTGCAAATAGAGAAAAGAGGTTCATTCATAGGGTTCTTCTGACTTTTCTAATAAATTCACATCCCAAAATGTATTAGCACTTGTGGCTTCACCAGGAAGTTATGTGCAAAATTCCCTTCACAGCAGCTCAATCTCACATAGAAAAAGGGCATTTAATGATCTGTAGATATGCAAGATATACAGGTAAGAGTGATTCTTAAATTCCCTGTTCCTGACTGACTGCTGATGAACTAAAGTCTCTTTGATGCAAGCCCCACATTCTCCTGCTGAGAAGACTCATTTAAATTTAACTGGTGATGCCAGCAAAGACCTTTCAGTTACATCTGGTCCTTTATTATAACCTCTGAATCTTTGCTTTGCCTTTGCTGGCATGAAAGGCAGATAGACAAATGCATAAATTATTCTCACTTCTGTACTACCTGTCTGTATGTGTCTATGAATTTCACTGACCATATACTCTGAGTTCTTGATAAAATATCTCAGTCCAAACAAGCCTAATCTAACTCTGAAGTCAACACTGCTTCAAGCAGGAATATCACCTTAAGTAAAAAATCTGTTTATGCTAACATATAATGGAAAATTTATATAAAATATTAATTGCTGAGTTTTACATAAGATTTTGATTTATCCATGAAATCTGAATAGGACTAAGGGCCACAGCACTCCAGACCATGAATCAGGTTTAGCTGAGGAAATATTTATTCCCCTTTGTCCATCAAGAAACATGCTTTTAAAAGTGATCTGAGCTGCCACTTGGTTTTGAAGCACCCAGACATGAGGGTGGTTTATACACAACTGCCTATTCTCTGAGAACATAAATCAGCTGCAATTTTTTGATATTACCCTCTATGTACACGTGCACTGTTCAAGAACATTATCTGAGGAATCCCCTGGAGCTGCTTTCTGCATGAGTGAATGTCAGCTTTTCCCCTCGAGCAGAGCTCCTCCTTTCCTGCAGCACCACCTGAACCATGCCTGCTAAAAATTGTCACTCCCATGTAACATAATCCCAGCTAAAATTCACATGCAAGATGTAATCTCAGCAAACCACTTGGAATCATCCCTGACATGAGTAAAAGCCTGCATTCTTCCAAGGGAAGGAATCAATATGATAACAGTGTCTCAGATGGATGTCTAATCTGTCCACATGAGAACCTGCCAGGAGAACACTCACTCACAGTGTAAGATTAAACCACCTTTATAATCTGTCATTAGAAAGAAGAGGAATTCATTCATTTTCCAAAGCTTCTCTTAGACTCTCAGTTAAACCTTTCACAATTTCATGCCTGTATAGAAACTCAGAAACAAAATGCATTGCAAAAATCCAATTTTGTTCACAAATTCCTATTTAGTTTTGTCTCTAAAAATCCACTTCCATTCATATCCTTCCTCCAGAACAAGTATATAAGGTTTAACCACTAAAACAAGATATGAAAAGCTCCACTGTCTTTAAATTGTGACTATTTTCCTTTTAAATTAACAAATACATATCTGAAAATATAACAGTCACCTTTGTGCATTAACACTGATCATATGTCCAACTGATTATTGACAGTAATGTAGAAAACATTACATTTCCAAGACAAACTTCAAATTAGGAATCCAGTTAGTAGCTTTATTTTAATACAGGCTAGTTAAAGTTCAAAGCACAAACCAACCAAATAGCCAACCATATGTTTAATCACTAAAAAGCAAATATTTCCAAGAAGCTCAATGTAACCAAAAATATTATTTCATAATGTCTTCTGCAATCAATTTTTTCAAATTTTACTTTAGGAAATCCTTTGCACTGACATTTTTCTCATTACTGTTCTTTAAAGGTAAAGAATTTATGCCTCAAAAACTACCCTCTAAAACTCCCTCCTGGGAAGCAGAGATCTCTACATTGTCTCCCCACAGGAACAGGAGAGGTTACCAGTTAAGCATTAAAGAAAGACAAGTCAGTGGCTAAAAAAAGGCTTTCTAGAGGAACTAAATATAAGCCAATTCTGACAGCTCTGCTAATCACTTGATTAATCATCTTCAGAAACAATATTAGGGCGTATGACAGTAGTTTATCTTTGTAACATCTGTCATCCAGATGGGTATCCACCCACCCTTTAAACCAAGTATACATGAACCAAGACACAAGCCACACCTCATTTTGGGTAAAATCAACAAAAGTTAAATAAAACTATCAGTGTGATTCAATAGTTTAGGAAAAAAAATTGAAACGTACTGACTCCAGCAAAAAATACAAAAATACAATGCAGACTTTTAAGTGAAGCAGAATATCAAGGAAGTGACTGCCTTAGTTAGATTTGACCCTGAAGAGCAATACTTTCATGGAAAATGTTGTGATCTGAAGACAAGCTGAAAATGGTGACACACCCAATATGACAGCACACAATCTAACATATTCTTTTGTCAGAAGCAGGGTTATCATCATGAATTCACAAAGAGTAAAGCAATATATTGGCATAAAAAGGAGCTGGCTTGAACTCTCCATGGTCAGACCAGAGTAGCAGTAACCAGGCTATGTCTCTCTCATCTCATGCATCCTTTACAGCACCATGCAACCCTGATGCTGTTTTACCATCCCTTAACCCATACAGGCAGCATTTTTTGACTCACTAGGAAGCATCAAACTTTTCTGTTTATCTGTGACTCTTGTAGTCAGCACAGTGCAGAAATGTTGTCCCCTAGAATGCAATTTGGAAATTCCCTGTCAGGGTGTGGGCTGCTGTAGGTATGTAAGCATGGAGCTCTAATCCCCCAGAAACAATCTTCCCCCCAAAACTATCTATGCCTTCTTCCAGCACAACACACCAACCCCAGCTTCCACTCTGAGCCAAAGGCAAGCCTATGTAACATAAGGTTTTTATTAAGATATTTTATTAATATTTTTTATTAAGATATTAACCTACACCTGAATGTTGGACCACCAGAAGCAGCACAGCTTTGCAACCTGACAAACATCTCGGGACAACTTGTGTCTGTACTGTCACAAAATCTTGTCTCCATAAGTCATGAAATCCTTGAAATCCTTCATTAAATCCTGCTTTCATTATGGAATCACAGTTTGTGAGCATTAACCTTGAAAATTGCATAAATTCCCATTCCAATAAGAAGACAGAAATCAGTAACTTGCTAGAAGAACAAATTGTTGTCATTCACTCCACCTAGGGGGAATTTTTTTGTGGTCATTATTTTAGGCAGTACAATAAAGCACACACTAAGCATCTTTCCTTGCTCCAAGAAGCACAGTGAAATATCAGCTCAATTTCATCAAGATTGATCCTATGGCAATAGTGCAGTTCCCCATGGCAGAGGCTACCTGGGAAAGTGGGGTCCAGGTAATACTCAAAGATGTCTCACTTATTCCAGCAGAACAGGGAGCAGTTCACAGTCTGCAGCCTGTGCAGCTGTATCAATTCCTAAATAAAATCCAGCAGGATGCTTTTTCTAAACCCCAAAATCAACAGTGTATCACTTTCCTCTAAGGATCCCTGTTATAACTTATCCATGATACATAAGGTTTCTTGTAGTCTGACACACATCTGCTTCTAAGTTTTTTATCAGTCACTCCTCCATACTGTGCACTTTGTTAAATCATCAAAAATCCCTGATTTGTGTTTCAAAGGAAGCACCATACTGCTTAAAAATTATGCTAAAGATGAACATCATAGATGATCCTCCTAGAATGAACATTTTGATTCCATGGACTTTTATTTTCATAGTTTAAGATGCAAATATTTTTGACCAGGGAAAAAGCAAATAGAGGGAAAGCAAATGAATGTGATATCAATGCTACTGAGAATAATTCTTTTTAAAAAGCACCACTATTATTTACAGCTTGGAAAATAAAAACCAGAGACCAACTGAGGTGTCAGTTTTTTAATTCACAGTATGACAAAATGATTACCAGGTGTCAATCCAAGTAGGCAGCTGATGGGCTGGATGCAGAAATCAGGTGGGAATTTTTGCAAACTCTTTTCAGAAATTGAGATGGATTACTTTATCCCCGTGAAGCGAAGTCCCACCAGAAAATGTTACCCAGCCATAAATGCAACAAGGACTTGAAAATGGAGCCTTTCAAGACTAGGGTCACACCCAGGAGCAAAGCAGGGGCATGGGCTAAACTGGGTGGCAAAGTTACATACACAAAATTTCAAAATGAAATTTCAACCTTAAATTCTAACACAGACTCAGCTTTGGAAATAGCAAACAAAACAGATATTTCTTAAAACAAGGTATGAATGCTATCAATACTAATGTGAATTGCTTTTTACAAAAATATGCAAAAAAATAATGGGATTTTTTACTCTGATAGAAATACAATCTAATTAAAAAACTTGAGACATTCTTTCCACCATACAATTAATTTAGGTACTCAGCCTAACAATCTCCTTTCAACATTTGTAAATATTGGTATTATTTAATATTGAAATTTGAAAGAGAATTATTTACTATTGAAGAAGACTCAAACTCATTCAAATTTAATTTTTGTTTAAGAAATCTAAAAGGGGCACTTGCTCCATCTTAGCCCCCCACCTGGTAAATAAATAAATAAATAGTATTTTTATGTTTATGGCAAGTTGCCAATGCTTAAATTGGCCTCCTTGAGAGGCTGATAGAGCTGTTTAGTCACTACCACTTTGTTTGAAAAACTGAATGAAAACCAGGGAGGCTAAAAATGTCTTGGTTTACATTCACTAATACAAAAGAAAAAAGAAAGAGTGATAATGGATACAGTGAGGGTAGCTATGCCTAAATACTTTAGAGTCAGTCTCCTTAAAAACAATGTAGGAGGGAAAAAAGAGTCTAAAAAACCTCATTGTTCTAACTGCTTTTCATGGGGCTAATTGGTTGGAAGTGACACTGGAGCTTCTCAAAAATTAACTACAGTCTCATTAAAATTATAAAGGATTTAAAATAAAGCATAATTTCTTTATTTTATCCAAATTCATTGTAAATTCTTTGCTTTCCTATAATGACCTCACAGTATTTCACCAAACAACTCAGGATTTTCCCACTATAGGGGCTCTAATTCACTCCATCTTTTCATTCTCCTTAAAGCCTCTGCATAAAATAAAGTTGTTTAATGATAACAGGCTCTGGGAGCCCCAGAAAGGAGCAGAAGGAAGAGCCTAGAGTAGAATGCTTGCTTCAGATTTCTTGTTTACTCTGTGCAGCTACTCACATTCCTGAGTGTACTGCAAATTTAAAATACCAAAAAGTTATATATTTCTTATTTTAGTTGCAATACAAAGATTAGAAACAGATCATCACGGAGAGAAACTAAACCCTACTGAAAATGAGTTTGTTGGGGTTTTTTTTAACTTTGACTGCAACTGAATATAAAGTTTGTTATTTTGAAAATGTTTTGACAAATGTTGGATTAAAGCTGAAACACAAATTTCTAATGCAGTAAAACCTCATCTAGAGATGAACTGAAAAATTTACTGGTTCAATGTCATGGCAAGAAAATTTGGCAATGATACATATTTTTTGAAGTCATTAAAAAGCTGGGAGATTAGTTTCTCACCTAATGTATGGTGTGGAAATACACCTTACCAGACCCATTTATTCTGAATGCCATTTAAAGGACATCCAGAGGATTTAAGCAGACACTAGAAGCAGTACTCCATTTTTAAAAGAATGCCATTCATCATTGTACACAACCAAAAATCAAATGAGATCAGAATAAACCAGTTCTGACCATTTCTTCAGTCCTACTTATATCCTAAAAATCCTCAGTATCTGCCAGAGCACTTTGGGGGGCATATCACCAAGAGATTATTTGTCCACTCTACTTCAAAGCATTTAAAACAAAGAGACAGAAAGTTTCCTGTAAATTTTCATGTTCCTTATCTTCATTAGTATTTTCCATCAGTAAGGCTTACTTCCCATTGTGGAGAATACAGAAGCAAACTTGCTGTAAGTAATTGTTAATTACAAGTATCACAAAGTACAAAATGGTCTGTGAAAGAAGGGCTCCTTGGCAGCAACTGTGAAAACTGAACCAAGGTATTTGAGAATTAATCTGCTGCTGAATGTGGTTCTACAAGTGCAGCTTTGGAAATGAAGTTAAAAGAAGCTACTGCTGGCCAACCACAAATCACTTCAAATACCAAAAATAAAAAAAATACCAATAAATTATCAAAAAGGCAAATCATAATCATAAGGAATGACAAGAAAAAATCCTACAGAACTCCTACCAAGGGTCAGATGAGGTCCCCTTATCCCCTGCCTTTTATTTCACAATGACATAGGTGTATTTTCTCTCAAGAAGCAGAGCTAGGTGAAGAAAATTTCTTGAGGTTTACATGACTTGCAAGATTTTAATTTAAATCAAGTACAAAGCTCAGTTTCAGCGTCCCTTATTAGTAGCCATGTTACAAAGATCAGCAAATTGGGAGGTAAAGCTGCTTTAGCAGTGATGCTTATCTGACTTCAACACATCTTTCTTCATGTTTCAATCAAAGAACAGCTGCTGTCACCCTCCTGAGAAAACAGTGATAACAGAGCACAGAGCCAGCCCTAAAACCCTATAACACAGGAGCCTTTGTGGAAATAACTCATCTGCCCTTAAACTTCACATACAGCAAAGCTTGGGACTGAGGTGAAAGGATGGAGGCAGTGGAACATTCTTTCAAAGCCTTGTGCTCCCTTTTCCAGAAGGACTGCTCAGATCCAAGACCTTGTTCTCCAGCTGCTGCACCTTGATCTCCAGATAACCACAGGGATGGTCTGTCAGCAGCCAGCCTGTCAGAATGATCACAAACTACTAAATCCATCAGTGCCCCATCAAAAACCTTTAAGACAAAGCATGGTGTGTCTCAATATTGACAATCATATTAGCAAAAAGTTATTTTTTAAATAAACTATTAAACTGCTATTTGGTTTTTTTTTTTGTTTTGACTGACAACAGTTTTGTGACATTTTAATAGGTGTAGAAATTAATTCTACTATTCCTTGAATTATTTGAAGAAACATGTCCCCTTAGGAAAAAGATTTAAACCCTAGTTTCAGTAAAAATAATGTTCTAGATCAAATGCAGTAGTGAAAAGAAATCACTTTAATGGTAGGACAGTGCATTGAGATATCATGTCCTAGAGAAAGGAGGGAATCCGTGGACTTGCTACTTTTAACAAGGATCATCTGTAGTTTTTTATTTGGTGCAGATGAGAAGAAAGTGAAAATTTTGTAAACATAACACTTCAGCTGATCTAATTTTATTCAGTTTCTATATGAATGAGATCTGTGTACTTTTTAAAACATAGTCACACATTTTGTATAATACATGCAAAATATTAAAGTCCCCAAAAATTTTATAAGATTTACAACTAAGGAATGAATTAATTTTAGGAGGCTGAGTACCATTCTCCTCTCAAAAGAAGATAGGGAAAATGAAAAGTGAAAATCCTTTTAGGATTTCACATCATTCCTATAACTTCCAGGAAATAACTGCTAATACATAAAATCTCTAAAGATTTAAACAACAAACCACAAGCACCAACATATCGACCTTCAACCTAAAATAACTTTTACTGTATACTGACCTTCCTCATACAGTTGTTTCTTTGCCTTGATAAATAAAACAGCATATTAAGCACGCTGCATACTGTACCTTTGTTAACACAAGAAATTCCCATGAAGAAATGTGTGTAAGGAACACCTCAGAGCTGGATGTGCTCACTTTGCCAGTTGCTAACCACTTTGGTAAGTAAAACTTCCTGCTAATGTGAACAACTGGACCCTTTGGGAGGGAAAGCTGGCGTGCTCTGCCCCATCACCCTGGCCCTCACACCACACAGCAGCTAAAGGGACATTGAGCAGCACCTCCCCAGCACACACATGCACTGCCTGAGCCCTGGGGGAACAGCAGCTGGGGCACTGCTCCTCAGTGTGGCCTTTACAAGCCCTTCCTTCTTTCCCTGCCTCATAGAGGATGCTACTGGTCAAGCTGGTCTCACAAAATAATAAACACTATTTGACTACGCCTGCAAGAAACATGCAACCCATACAGCTCAAAATGCAAATTTAATGGGATGGGTAAATGCCAGATGGATTTGCATTCATGTGGGTTCAGCTCAGGTATGAGTGATTGGAATGATTGACTCTGAAAGCTTCCAGTCACTCTGTGTAAATAAGGATGAATAGAAAAAAATTGGCACCACTGCTCAGTCCCTGGAAGAAGAGTCAAGCCAACTGGCCAAAGGAATTTAGATCTGGACTTCCTTGAACACATCAGGATAATAAAAAAGTCTATTAAAAATGTATCTTAATCACTAAAGAAAGAGCCATGACATGCATTCTTTCAACCTCAAATGTTGATACCTTTATTTTTCAATTCATGTCAAATTTTCAAGCTTTCAGAAAAAAAAATAATTAGGAAATTGCTAACTTAATTAGTACAATATATTTACAACTTGGGCTTAGAGTGTGCTTGCAAAGATAAACCAACAAAACATAGCATATACATCCAGGCAATTAGAGTTTTCTTTGAAGTTGTAAATAGGAAGCAAATGCAAATATACCCTTATAGAACCAGGAAGTCATGCCAGAGGGCATCTTGTAATTTTTGAAATATTGTTTTAAATAAGCAGATTGACCAGTTGATTAATTTCCAGTGATGACACTGCAGGTATCTTGGGGTTTTTTTAGCTCAATGGCCATATTGTAATTTATTGAGTGCTAGATAACCTACCAGATTCCTACCTGGAAACTCAATAAACAGCACTGTCCTAACCACAAAACCAAAATAGCTGAGTTTATACTTTTAAGACTTCTGCACAACAAGCTGCCTTTTTACTAAGTGGCAAACCCTGGGGAAAACACTACAGACCTGATCTGGAATCTGGTAGAGCTGATTTCTGCCCAGACATAAAGACAGCTTAAATTTGGTGAATCAAACCCACTCACAGTTTTTTAGCATTAGGAATTCTTTGATGGTGCATGGGCATTTTGGTCATGTTCTTTACCATGATACAGCTCTTTCACCACAGTAATGCAAATAGTGCACAATTCTAAGAAAATCAGAAGAAAAGGGAAATTTAGTAGATGTCAAATGGCAAAAAAGTAGCTATTAAAAGAGTATATAGGTTCTTACATAAGCATCTGCTGTCAGTGACAGTCTGTAAAAACAACATTATAATAAATGTAGATGTACATGTTATAGTAATTTAAGGAAATCAATATTTTCAAATACAGATATAAAATTACGTGCACCAAACATATTGATGCTTAACTTACACTTGACGCATTATTTCCATCTGCATGTGTGTACTCCCCTCAGAAAAGGGGAAAAAAAAGGATTTGGACATGTAAGCCTTGGTGCACTACATCATACTGCACTCCAGTCTCATGTTGAGATTTTTTTTATGGCATGTTAATTTTGTTTTAAAATGGAATTCTTTCTGCTAAACCTGTAAAGCTTTTGATTATTGACTCCAAGCACAGAGATTTCACATCGTAAAGTTATTTAAACTATGTGCACACCCTACAGATTAGTATGTGCCAAATTCTTCCATTGTTTCCAAATTTTTGTCCTGCTTTGGATATCATACAAGCTGTCCTATACAATATAATGTTGTCTCTGCCAGAAATTGCTAAAGTGAGAACAAGTGTTCAAGACTCATTTCAGCAGTTGCCTTGGAAATTGGCAATAAGGATCCAAAATTCTTTCTCTACCACACACCCAAAGCTTTGAGTTATTCCTGATTTCATAGGAGTAAATTTATACTGTGCACTCTTCATTCACAGATTCTTTCTAAAATCTCTTCTTCGTGTTCTACAGGAAAACAGACAAACAGAAATTAGGAAACATCCTCTTGTTTGGAGGGAGAACAGTGAGATGGATTCCTATGACTAAACTTCATTTGGAGTGGACTTGAAAGTCTGCCAAGTAGCAGCCCTTGACTGTCTTTGTAGAGTGAAGAGTCCAGCAGACAAAGCCCTGGCTCTTAGAAATGAAAAGCAGAGTGTCAATGATGCTCCATCCACACTGAGGGAAAAAGTAATTTACTTTATCTTCTATACAACTTCCTACACCATTCCTGATTACTCCTTAGCTCCTGAAAATTATTTAGAATATGTTAAATTCTGTGAAGACCTTTCAAACTTTATTCCACCAAGTGGAAAACAGGAGACAGGATATAATTAACCTCAAAAAGTTGAGGGGTTTAATTAAAAAACTCATTAAGTAATAAAAGTGAATCTCTAATCTTATTATATGTTATATTTTATGTTCTATATCTAACTGTATTGTACACGTGTGTTTCTAAATCCATTATATATGTCAGAATTCTCCATTCATTAATGGACAATTCTTTAAAAAACAAATTCAAAACCTAAATGCAGCCTGGCTATCTTATTGAATGTAGACATCTGACAAGAAAAATCAGGTAAGATGTTTTTTTCCAGTATAGTTTTAGTTAGATGTGGAGAACAAAATAACAATTTTTCAAACTTTCCTAAATGAAGTAGAGTTTTTGCAAGAACTGACAAAAAGCTACAACGAAAGAAGAAAAGTTCTCACTGCTCATGTGTTACTGGTAGCTCACAAGAGCAAATAAAAGCATCTGAAACAGATAATATCAGTTACAATACTATTAGTTTAATCGTTTGTTGTGGGATTTTTTTTTACTTAAAATTTGACCTATTCTTCAGCTATTTTTTTTCTATGCTCTGTTCTATATATGATTGAAGATAATTTAACTCACTGTGCCAATTATGACTACTTCTTACTGCCCACATGCTTTATTGTAGTAATGTAATGAATATAAATTGTACACCTCAATTGGAAGAGCCTTTCAGAAGATTTGTCTTTGGGCTGGCAAGATGCTGTGTATACCACATCTCCATCCATACTAAATCCCAGGCAGTTTATTTTATATTAAAACTTCTGTGTAGTGACTCACCTAGAGTAGCAGACAGTTTATATGTGTTAGTTATTACCTTTAGCAATGAATGAAACAACTGTTTTCTATTCTGAAAGTCACTTTTCTAAAGGGGCTTTCACATTCATAGCCTGAAGTAATCACCAAAACAAAAGCTGCTTTAGCACAACACAGCCAAAATCAAAGGCAGAAGGAAAACCTCCTCCTCCTTTGTGTTCTAGACCTCACCTCCCTCTCCTTTCCTGCCTTGAGGTTTCAGCTGTGTGCTGCTCATTTACATACCTGCAAAAGTAAATTACAAATTGCAGTAATTTGACTGTTTGGGGAATCTAACCAAATTAATTAAAACAAACTATTTGAAAAGTTAAATTATGAAATAAGGAAGCAGAAGCAAAAGGTAGATTATCTATTTTACATATATATCCTTGAGTTAATAACTGGATACCTAAGGTTGCAGTAGCCATGATTTTAACTGCAAGAAAACAGGTTGGATCTGGGGTAGGAAAGCAGATTATGAACTATAGGAAAGCCACAGTAAATAAATTGTATTGTCAAGTGTGATTAGCCAAAGACAAGAGGGAAAAAACATGAGAAAAGGAAAATAGGAGAAAATGGAAACAAAAGGAATTCAGAAGAATGACGGAGAAAATCCACCAAAGAATAACTTGAAGAGTTGACTATTTTTCTCTCAGTCCTTTGTTGTTCTCCATGTATCCCAATTCTACCCCTAGTGCTCTTGGCACACAGTTTACCTACCCCTCTCATTGGACATAACCCAAATAACCTGTTTTGCCATTCACCTTTTCACTCCATCTCAGAAGTTCAATCCTGCCAAAACAAACTGCACCCTGCCCTAATGCTAAAAGGAACCCAGTTCTCCAGTTCCTTCCTGCCTCCCCTGCTGAACACACACCCGGGACTGCAGCTCTGTCATTAATCTCACACGACAATCACAGGTTTGGAGAGGGCTCTTTTCCTCAATCTGCACTCCCAGAAAGCCAATTCCCAACTTCACAACCAATCTCTTCCTTCTCACTCCCATCTCACCAAGCCAAATCTTTCCTCCTCACTACTGGCAGTGGGAATGAAAAAGCAGCAGAAGAAAGCCAGGATATTATTTAGCCAAAATTGCTAAATCTTGATCCAAGTACAACTGTATAGTTTTTTGATGAAGTTTCAGTTCCTTTATAAGAATGGCAAAACCAAAAAGAAATTATTATTCTATAAGGCAGGAAGAATATTTTCTGTCACCTCATCATGCTTCATTTCAATTCCTGGGAATAGCAGTGTCTTCCTGCAGTAATTTTAATTCAAGGACCACTACCTTATACAAGCTGTACTCTTGTCACAGGCATTGAAACATTTAGTAATTTTGCAGAATCCACACAATTCCTCAGGCCATCAATTACCACTAAGTTTTAAAAGATCATCTACTACCAGAAACTACATCTTACTGTGTTACTCATATGGTGGCCCTAGGAACTAAATTAGCAGAATAAGCCAAAAAGTCAAACACAGAAAACAAGCAAAAAACCCCAAACCATAGAGTGAGACAAAATTTTTAAAAATTAAAACGCAGATTCAATATCATATTGTAAAATAAATTTGAACACATCCCATATAAAAAAAGCACCAGTTGTAACAAGATACTTGGATCCTTCCTGTTCGTGGTTTAAAACTTTTTCCCCCTCCCCATTACCATTCAGTATTTCAAAGCAGCATCTGGGTGAAACATGCTCTAAATATTGTGATTTATTTATTGCCTGCAACAATACTTGGCAAGAGGAATATGCATGCAACAACTCCAGACAACACTTGCAAAGACACTGAGAAAAGCAAGCTCTTGTAAAAAACAGTTAGTTTGCTGAGCAAGTGGGCAAGCAGCAACATGCATTTTGAATGACATGTCTAAGTTTCAACAGCAGCTTGCAGGAAACATTCACATTTGAAAAATCCCTACTTTGACCTCTTTTTGCAGTTTGCTTGCTGGCAGATAGGAGTACATGACAAATGAAGCTAATTGAAGTGGGCTGGATGCCAGAGAGCACCTGATGGTGCTTTAGGTGAGAGGTCAGTGACACTGAACACCAGCAGGTGTAATAACAACCGCAGGCTCTCTGTGAAGGAAATGCAAACAAGAATTCAGCCCCGGGATATTCAGGACAGAGCCGACCTGTGATTGGCAGCCAGGCTGTGTCAGGAGCTTGGTGATGCTTTGTCACAACTGTACCGTGACATGGCTTTGAGCAGTGTGTCACAAAATATGGAGTCTTGAGCTAAAATCATGAAGCAACATAAAACTGGGCACTGAAGAAGAAAGCAGTTTTTCTACTATTAAGAAAAGAGCCCCCAAAGATACAGAATAAGTTCTGATGCTCAGCTCCTGTTTTTACCTTGCCACAGAGCCTTTATTGGTCACCATTTAAAAACCACACTGCTGGAACTACCTGACCATGAGTCTTGGAAACACTTGACAAGACAGTAACTTGTTCTTGCAAACTCTGCACACTCTACCCACCACTTCTGAGAAGAATATAGAAAAACAATATGTAAATAACATTTTAAACCAATGTTCTTCCATCTTACTAAATTGCATTATTTTGTCAAACATCTCTCCTGCAGATTTGGAGGTTTTATATTCCAACTATTGCTTCTGATCTAAGGAAAAGTGATTGGTGATAAACAATATCTTTCTTGCTAAAGGCTTGCTAAAATTGCATTATAATACCAATAGCAATGCAAACAATTTGGACCAACCACAGTGCAGTCTTGCAACAAAGCCAATAACCAGTGCAGCTTTCATAGATTTGGGATTATTTTCTAGAATACCACATCCACACTTGATTTTTTGACTATTTGCATCTTTTTTTGATTTTAGATTTATATATTCCATGTTGTTATAGAATCTGGCAATGGATCTCTGTCCATCACAAAAAAATTCCATCATGGCATTAAAAGAATGTAAGAGTTCTCGGGCAACAGGATAAATACTTTAATTAGTGTTTGCAGGACTCTAGTAAAAACCATCTGTGTCATATGTAGATCTACATTTGATCTCACATGATAAAATTATGAAATAAAAAAAATACTGGGCTTCATAATTAGCTGAGTGGTCTCTGAATGATGACATGTGGTAGATCCTGCTTGGTGAGACAGATGTTTTGATTTTCTTTCACATATAAAATATCTATACTACAATTAATTCTTAATCCATTTTTTCTTAAGATGATATTCCATCAGGCAATTCAAGTGAGGCCACTTATTAAAAAGACTCATTGATGAGATTTTTATATCATACCTGGAGTAGAATACAGCAAAGGTGTGTTATATTTAGATTTTGGTCACTGCATTCATGATTTATACTGCAAAGAGAGTCAAAATCATGAAAATGAGAACAGCATAGCTGACATTCTCTCCAAAAGTTCTGGTGTGAAATCTTGTCCCCAAAAAGTCAGTGGGACAATGACAATTTACTGACATCAATGTGTTGCTGTGTTGTAAATCCTCCAGGACGGCGGAAGCTTCATGTGCTACATTCTTCCTCTTCAACAAACATGTATTCAGCACTTAATAAATAAAATATGATGAAACCATGAGAAAATAAAGATTTCTAAACCCAGTATTATAGTTTCAGAAAAAAAAAAAATTGAAACACCCACTGTCATTACTTCTGAAGTAAAAACAGCCAGTGGCTTTCAGATCTTCCAGCTGGTCAAGTCTGTTTCTAAGCAGCTTTTATGTATAAAACCATGCACCACCACACAGTGCAGGGCTGTTGCACCATACTTCAAATTCATGGTGCAGTTGACTATTAATGAATTTTTCTAAATATAGAAAGCATACACAAATGAAAAATATGTAACCACTTACATGTGGAAAGAGCTTTTGTTTTCTGAAAATAAAAATGCAGTTTCATAAGGTGCTTAGCAATTCTTCCTTTAGAGAAGTTCCTATTCTAAGACAATTTAGTTGCACTTACATGCATCAGATCACATAAAACCATGAAACTGAATGCACAAAGATAGCATTTGAAATATTTCTAACATCAGTTATTAACTGAAGTTTGCTTTATGGGTGCTAAGCAGATACTCAGCTTTGTCCCTCCACCCATTTAGGGGAGAATGTACTTATGTGTTAATCACCTGCTGGGTGGTGGTGGGGAATCTATCCTTTGATCAAAGGAGACATACTGGTTTTACTTTACATCCTGTCTCTCTCACTCTCAACTGGCCCATAGCTGGAGGGATTCATTTCAGGATTTTTCTTTATTCCAAGTATTCCGTTACTGGCTGCATACCACCACTCAAGGCATCAGGGCTAAAACCAAACACTCTTTGTGGTACACCCATATGACAGACTTCAAAATGGAAACAATATTTAAGTTAAACCTGTAAGATCAAGTTCGCTGAAACCCTGCAACGCATGAAGCTTTTGAACACTTCAGCATCAGATCAAAGTTTGACAGACTCAAGGAGAGAATCAGTACATTTAAACCTATCAATCCTCAAGGAAAAACAGAGCACATTGGTAAAAGTACAGCTGACAGTACTCATTTGGTCTTGGTGCTAACAGCAGTCAAATATAGCCAGAGAGCTCATGAGTTTTTCTCTGTACTGCACCTTTTTCCTGTAACTAAGGCAGGGTTTTCTCACTCACCTTGTTTAAAGTACATTTTTGGAGCTACACTGCTTTTAAGAGGGAAAGACAGGGTATTTTTCTCTTAAAGAATCACTTCTAGATAAAACTTTTCAAGCTTCCTTCAAGCAATAAGACTATCTGTGAAGGATTCACACACAAATTCACATACAAGACCTCTCTTCCCCACAAAATCAAAAGAAAAGGTATCCTAAGACACTGCAATTTTTGAACAAGTTGTCTTCACTTCTTCTAATTAAACATTAGAAACTTACTAAGTAAAAGAGATAAATGAAAAAAACCAGGAATTAGTACTCTGAGCTCTTTTCTCACTTGCAATCAGTCCCAGGCTTTTTTGGTTGACAGACTCAATTCAAAGAACTATTACTACTAGCAGACATTTTTGAGGATTATTCATTTTCCTAAAAATGAAGAGTCATTCTAGTTCTAAATATGCTTCCACCTATTACTTACTCAATGGAAATAGATTATAAGCCTCAAGGTAAAGAGATTTGCAGCACTGAAACTGTAAAATAGCTCATTTCAATTATAAAACAGTTAACAATACAACAGTTTCTTATTAAAGTTTCTGCCACTGACTTTAGAAACTAGGCAAATTGACAAATGGAGAATAAGACCTCTTAGAAGATGAGTTGTGTAATAGATGGATTAAAAGCTGAATGTGGTTTTGTAAAGAAATCTGGTGAAGGAAAGCAGCTAGCAAATTTCAAGCAGTTTTACAAGTTTTTTTAAAAATGTCCTATAATTGATAAATATATTACAAATGAATGCTGCAGGATCTACATAAATTTCTCAACAATTTTGCCAATCTCAGACATAGTATGACTGTGGGTAAGTTAAATAGGCTGGATAAGGATGCTTTCATTACATCTAACCACAGCTGCAACAAGTAAAGCCCACAAGAGAATTTAGAAACTTGGTAAAAACACTTCTTTCAGCAGTATAACATTGAAGGCAAGAAATCTTTATCTTTTTTTTTTGCCCTACAATTAATGTAAGTAAGGATATAATACTCAATTATTTTAAAAAACACAAAGGCAATCTTAGAGCACTTTCAATGAAAAGGCTTGAACACAATTCAATCAGAATGCTGGAACCTGTTATTACTTACTCAGGTATAAATTCCTATTGGCCTGTAGAACCAAAGTCATACCTAAAACTTCTAACTGCCATAATCAAAATCAGCCTAGCTAATAGAATCCCTAAATCATTAAAAACTTACCTCAGTGTTTACATTCGACCCTCACCATATTCTAGGAGCTAAAATGAATCCTTGTGAGAAGCTCACAAGCAGGCCAGCTCAGCAGATGTAAGACACAACACAAAGAATGCAACTGTGCTGCTTTGATGGCTCCAGCAAACTCAGACTGAGGCCTCAGCCATGCTGGGAACAGTAGCCATTTATAAGCTTCCAGATTTGTTTGAGATTTATCACCTAATTTCAAGGTCCTAGAACCGTGTGCGACAAAATTAATCATATTATTAATATAATTGGCTCAGAAAAAGCTTGTTACAAGATCTAGCAAAAATCCCAACAAAAAAAAATTTAGAAGAACTTGTTTTCCTAAAACAGGACACAGATTTACTCTCCAAAATTACAGCTCCATGGAAAATATCATTTATTACTGATCTCCATGCTTGCATCTGGTAGAAATATGTCTATCTTCAAAATGAACAAAGAGTTTCTGATTCTGATTAGTTAAACAAGAAAACTGCACTGGATAAATTTATATTATTTTAATAACCTGATTACCTAAATTGGTGCTATAGCCTTTGAAGATAAAGTGATTTCAGGAAGGGTCCTTTTGTTTTTAACTTATGGATATAATTCTCTTCCAGACTAAGCTTTTCCACTTGAGGATGTTAGTGCCACTGGCTGCTGTGCCCCAGCCATCAGCTGGATGTTATCACTGCTGCTCTGCTCCCTTATCCACACCAGGCAAGGACAGCCAGGCTGGCCTGGTGAATGGGCACTCATCACTACTGATGCTAACCTGGCTCAGCTGGCTTGAAGTTGATAAGGGATTGATTTCCTCTGCTGATGGATCTGGGGGGTTACAATCCCAGCAGAAAAAGAGCAGCAAGTGGATAATGGTGGGTGGCAATAACATCCTCAGCTGGCACAGCTGCATGGCTTAGGCTGGGGACAGATCTCCCCATCCATTCAGGTGTGCTGTGGAAGGAGCCCAGCCTCTCATCCCTCTCCCCAAGCAGATTATGACATCTTCAAACTCTTCAGTAACACTGTTCAAGTGAGTAGCTTCCTCAGTTTAGTAAACAAGTTCTGGTTTAAAGTACAACTCGTACATAAACTGTGTAGCTAGGTTGGCTGGCTTTGGTAGAACTCAGAGCCAAGCTGAAGAAGAGCTCATGGTCTGGCCAGCCAGATGTGCTGAAAGGCTCCAGTGAAATCATCACAGCTCTTCTGGAAAACAGACCTATACACATTTTCACTGGTTAATTGTCTGTAAAGCAAAGATCAAAACAGGAACAAAATGAAACAGCAAGGCTCTGCCATTTCTGATATGCAGGGACATTCCATCACCACTGGAAATGAGCAATTAGCCTAAGAGATTTTTTGAACAAATAAGAACATTGATGCCAATGACTAATTAGAGTGGGACAGTATAGTGAAATCAGAAATATCAACAGGCATTTCTTAGCTTTTTCTAATTCATTACATTAGTATTTACTACAAGAGCAAAAGTATACAAATAGCTTAATATTGTCAAAACAATCCCAAGATGCAAATACTAAACTTAATTAAATCACACGAACCGGTGTTTTTCTTATCTTTCTGTGTTTTTACTCTCTGTTGTAGAATGATTCATAAATTATCCTGCTTCAGCCACTGATTTGAGGCTCATACTCAAGACAATCCCATCCTGCCCAATGCCTTTACTCTGTCAGAAAAAGGAAAGGAGTATGCAAGGATGCCTGCTGGAACAGCCAAATGCTTTCATTTGTTTCTTTGCACCTACGCCACCCTCAGCTCAGCCTGAGCTCGACACCACTCCCTGAAGATGTGTCCCATTATTGAAGGTGTGTGATCTGGAAACCTGCTCCCATGTAGAACCAGTGCCAGAGGAGCAGAAATCACAACAGAGAGTGTGGATGTGACTCCAAACTGGCTCCAGGCTTGTGGCTGGGGGGACTGGCTATCTCTGAGAGCAGTCATCACCTCTCAGAGGTTTTCCTTGAGAAAACCAAGAGACAAATGCAATGACAACTGGTATTTCATTGATGTTAAGTAGATCAGCACAGGGAGGTTTTTTTTTTTTCTTATTTTTAAAGTGGCATTACAGTATTGTAACTAATAGAATATTAAAAATAGATATTAGAAGATTTTAATTAGGAATAAATTTTCCATCCTTTGATGAACATTTTCTCTTGTATTTTTTCATAAACTTCCCAGAACAATTTATATTGTTTATTCAAAATTGGTTTTTTTCATCTTTCAGTGTTCAATTGTAAAATCTTACATTCAAAAGTTTATGTCATATGACCTCTGATTAGTTCAGGAGGTACTTTTGCTTCCAAACAAACCAGGACTTTCAATCAGAATGATCTGCAGGCAGTCCCACACTCACATACCCTAATATTTACTAACCTTTCTAAACTGTTTTCAAGACAAATAAAATAACAGTAATTTCACACATTCTCATGATAATTTGTAGATGTGAAATCTAACACAATGCAATTCATCACTGAGTTCATATCTTTAGAGCAGATTTTTGCTACTTTTTTCAAGATGTCGACAGCTTCAGATTTTAAACAGCTTGTTGACTTTTTTACTCATTTTTGATTACTTGTGTGAAATCAGTAATTAACTATTCCAAAATAGCATTTCAAAACAAAGATGAAAGCTGTGAAAACACATACAGCCTTTTCTCACTTTCTACAGTGTTTAAAACTGCTCTGGTATGTTATTTATTTTTACTATAGAAGATTATAAAAGAGCACGACTGATGATGATGGTAGGCCCTGTGATTGTTGTCTTCAGACTGACTACATCAAAAGCTTTGAAGTTCATCAGCTACATTTTCTCTTCTTTTGTACACCTTCTGCACCTGCAGTGAAAAAGCTGAGGCCAAAGTTCAGGCAGAATGGCCTGACTCACACAGCTAAAATACAAGGAAGAGACAAAAAATGATTGAATTTATATAATTCATTTCTACAGTTACATATAAGGGTGATTTGGTGCTTCATAAATACAATGTTTAAGATTAGATAAATGCCTGACAAAGAACATCTAGTTCATACAAATAATTTTGAGAATACATTTGTGTATATACACAGGTGCTATGAATACTATGTGTATGTGCACTATGAATAGAACAATCAAAAGGAACAAACTGCTCTGAGTAAAAACTGAACAGTACTGAAATAAATAGCAGGGCTTTCATGAACTCTAACAGGCCTAGGGTTTCAACTTCCAGCCTTAACTCTCATGTCAAGTGATTGACATATTGCCAGTATATAATCAATAAAAAATAAGCACATACATACAGCTAAATAAATTCCTACTTTTAATGAAAACACTCTGTCTTCAGCAGTGAGCAACTAATATCCAAAAATACTAGCAGTAGTATTGAAATCTTTAAGAATAAAAGAAAGGTAACTTTTTAACTAATATAAAAAGTCCCAATAAAAATAAAAGCTTAATGTCTTCCATTAAGAATAAAAGTATTTTAACAGGAATAAAGACTAGTCACAAATCTGTCCATGGTTCAGAAAACAAACATTGCTTGGGAGGTTCCTCCTTTTGTTTAGTAAAAACTAAGTTGCAGTAAAACAACAATCATGCCTAAAAATTCACAAATCCAAAATGCCCTTGGGCTCCAGTCAATGTAGCAACACCCATTTATCTAATTAAGCATAGAGCTGGTATTCACACACTCATGACAAAAATTAAAATGAACACTGCAAACTGTCATGCTCCTTATTTTTCCCTCGTCTTGCATGCTACTGATGCTCATTTCAAAGCTAGCATGTTTTTTCCAAAACAAGCCAAACAAAAAGAAAAATAAATTATTTACAAAAGTCCTAACTTGAAATAATGAAAACAAAAAGCAGAACAATAGCTAATAGTTAATGTCTTTAAACACATCCTTATATAGCAACATGACCAAATTTTGTTCTGCTTTGTACTTCTTGTTTTAGCAAGCACATCTTGAAAGAGAACTGTTCACCACATCTCAGCAAAGACAAATCTAGGCACCACATTTGTTTTATAACAGCCTTCTCCTCCTCCTCCTCCCTGAAGCATATGAAACACATCCAATAGTTTGAAGTGAACAGTGAATATTTGCCTGAGCAATATTCTTTCATCCATGTTGCAGACAATTTTGTTTTGAAGGAGTTTTTTACTGAATGGCACTGATGCCCTGTGAAGAATGCCAACACAGTGTCTATTAAGGCCAAATTTTAAATTTACAGACTTTATGGGCTGCTCCTAAAACCAAATTTGGCAGTCTAGCTTTATGATCCTATTTTCAAAAGCACTAGCCATCAGCTGCTGCCAGGCACAGGCTTCAGTCACTCTCTGTTTCACGTGTGAAGGTAACCCTGCTCTGAGCATGTCACAGACAATAAATTTGTCCAAGCATTCCTCAGCATCTTTTCAAACATCCGATCTACTTCACATCTGACACAGAAGGCAGTCTACAGTACTGCACAAACAAAATACTGTACAAACAGGTTTTGTGCTGAGCTCTCTCTCACACATGGACAGCTTGTGGCAAAGCCTGAACTGTTTTTCCAGTGTCTGCTGCACTTCAGTGGTTGGAACTGGAAAGGGAAAACAAGCACTTGTGTCCTACCTGCACTCCTCAGCTGTGCCACAAAACATTTCCTGAGGGTCACATGGCTTCAGTTACCCATGACAGATTGCTATATAGGCTTAATTCTTAAAACTTATCATCACCTCATGATTTTCTTTCTTTTTTTTTCCCTCTGTAAGGGTGAGGAGAGGGGAAGAGATCCTGTTTCTAACAAGACTCGAGCAGTGCAGCTACGTTGGCTACTAAATGGGCTGGCCAGGGAGAGTTCCCTGAACACCTTTGCCTGCTCCCTAACGAGTAACCAGCTCTCTATAACCTTAGAAAACTTCCTCATCCTGAAGTTTAAAAAGACTTCACTTTTATTTTTTTTTTTAACTAACTACGTTTTAAATATAATTAGAGGCCCAGCCTGCACTGTCTTTACTGAGGCAGAGTCCCATCTCATGGCCTCCAGAAAAGCTTTGATTGCATAAATCAATCATAACCATTAGTCTTGGAACAAAACAAAGATCAGAAGCTAAATGTTTTGGTATACCAGGCACTTATGTTTTTTGGTAGGGTAAAAATCCTCTTAAAGAAAAATCAACTACAATTCAAAAGCATATAATCTATTTTACACTGCTCTAATAAATGCTAAATAAATATTCCCTCAGTCTCTTGTCAGCTAGCATTCAAAATCATTGTATTCTTTATACACAGGTTTTCTTAAACTAAATCAAATGTGGTCTTGAGTCTCTAAAAGGGCAAAAATGGGCTTTGGTTCATAAACATGTTCCATGTTGCAATGGAAATGCAGTCACAGTTTAAATAATTTAAACTGTATAACTACAAATTATGACAAATATACAAAGTACAAAATAGTAAGGTGAAGATTTTTTTCTAGAAACCCACATTCTTGCAGTTCAAATACTTTTAAAATTAAATTCTTTCTATTTTATTTTCCTCTCCAACATAAAACATATTCCTCATGTTAATTCTCACTGCGCCCCTTGTTTTCTTCATGTTCACAATTAGCTTTTGATAGATGTCTGCAGTAACAAAAAAAAAGTACATAGGAAGCTTTTCTAAATAAGATGGATATACATCCAATTTAATTTTATTAATGCTGTTTTTTAATATACACTCAGTTGACTGAGAGATTTGATTTCCCTCAGCCATACTACTTGTTATGAAAATCAGCAGAGTGTGAGGTAGAATGGTAAAATGCCAAAAGCAATATAATGTGTGGAAGCTTTAATAAGACATTAATCTTTTCTTATGTGTTTTGCTCCTCTGAACAGGCCCACTGAACCTGTAAGAAGTAGTGAGCAACATTTTCTACAAGCAATCCACCAAAGCCTGGTGTCTTCAGCAATGTTGAGACCGCAGCAATCTTGAGCTACAAATTACCCACAGCTTCAAAGGCAAGCCCCAAACAAGTGAATATGCATCAACCAATACCTGAAACACCATGACAATACAATTTACACATCATTTGAGAAACAAACAATTCAAGCTGCACTTTGTCCTCTTGAATATTACAAGCAAATTATTGCAGGGATGTTATTCTATTATCATAGAATATTTCAGGCAAAGAGCAAAGATTGCACAGAGAGATTATACTTGCCTTACTAAATATCTGCTACTTGTTTTAAAATTTCACTAAAACATTTCAGCTAAAGAGGTAGTCTCATGTTTTTCTATGCATATCATAAATTCTATTTTAGTAAAACTGCATGCTTAATCTGTGGCAAAATTTCTTAAGTATCAAACTTTCATGCACATTCTGCAAAGATATTACAGTGCTCTTAACAAGGATTTTAAAGATGGTACAGCAAATGAATACTAGTTTAAAGAACTTACCTACTGAAAAAAAGAAAATTGCCTAGACAGATACAAATACATGTATTTTAAAGTTCTGTACCCACCTACACCTTTAGCCACAAGAAGTTATGAAAAAAACAAAACCACCAGACCATTAAACCATTAGACAGTTTCTCATTTTTCACTGCATATGAGAAAACATCCTTCCAGCATTCACAAACACACTTGTCAAGAAACACACAGCTCCATGCAGTGTAAAAGAAAACATAACAATTAGACTGCAACATGAAAAAGAGAGAAAAGAGAGTTTCTCACCGCTCAAAACAAAACTGGAACTTTGGTTTATAGGAACGGCTATGCCCATATACCCTCCTCATCATCCTGTGTGCCAGACATGAGGAGATGCACAGAGAAGGTGTTGGCATTGGAATGAAAGAAAGAAAGAAAGGTTCGTTACTTTGGTGCATATAAAATACAATTTTCTTGGCTGTTAACAACGTGACTTTTTTTTTTTTTTAATATAAGCCAGCAAACACAACTGAACAAGCTTGTGTTACATATAGAAGAATCTGCATCTATAGCAACCAAAAAAACAACAACAGTGATGTAAAATTTTTTCCCTCCCAGTTAAAACTGTGTAGGAAGATTATAAAATATTAAAAGATTATCTATTTTTTAATTGCACGCAATTCAAACCAACATTGAGAGCAATGAAAAGTAAAAACTTTAAGTAAGCAAAAAATTAATCAGATTGTCTTACATTTTGTTAAAAGATACAAAACTGCTGAATAACCAAAAAATTTATCATTATCAAAGTAAAAGTACACTTTTCCAAAATGCTATCAATTAAATTTTTCTTTTCAATACATGTTAAACACTGCACATTTTTGGATGCTATTAAATAGTTTTCCCCTTTTTCCAGTTTTGAACCATTAGGTTTATTCATTTCGAGTTTTAGGGATAAATAACATTCATGAAAAACACAAAAATTCATAGCAACTTCTTGAATTTGTTTTTAAAGGGGATTAATTTATGGTAGATAAGTTGAAAGCAGAAAGTCTTTCTTCACATTTATTATAAACTTGAATTTAATAATAAAATAAATTTTAATAAAATCTAAAAAATAAACATGAACTAAACCAGAAGATTGAAATGTTCTTCCCCAGATACACTGAGATTGCAATTTTACAATGACTCTTTATCTATACACACAGAGATGTGCACATGCACAGCTATCTCTATATAGAGTTCTACTGTGCCCAATGATGTGATACTCAGCTGCTAGAACTTAGAGGTGCACAGCACAGTGTTTTTCATTTAACTCAGGATTTCAAAATTAAATAAAATCATACCAATTTTAGCTATCCTTAAAATTCACCCATTAATATCTTAGAAACATTAAAAAAACCCCATTCAATAAAGTCAAAACCTTGAAAGTTAGCTGGTGTAACATATTACTGGCACTTAATTAAATCTAAAAATTCAATAAAATGAATGGTAATTAATTATGATTGAAATGGACAGGAATTTTAGCCTGAAAATATACACTGCCAGTATCACTACTGTTCCTAACCCATTCTTGGAATAAAAAAGAGCTCCCAGATGTCAACTGTTATTAAAAACCAGATGTTAAGATAGATGTCTTGCATCTTGCTGAATTAAGTAAAGAAATCTGACAGTCCGCTATAAACTTAGCTATCATTTAACACAGAAGAAATGGGGGTAAATTTTTTACAGTTAACTTGGAACACATCTGAGTTATAAGGTCTGCACAAATACACCACAAAGCAAAGGCAGAGTAAGGCCTGAATATCCTTACTTATTTTTGAAACAAAGGCACAGGTTCTGTAGAACTTCCAATGAGCTGGGTTTGCCTCACTGAAAACACAATTACTCCCTCTGATTCTGCAGGAGCCACTCCTGGTCAGGCCCACCAATGCTAATTGAACTGACTTTCAAGTTGACAAGAGTTTTTGCCAGAGTAAAGGTTGAAGAAAGAGTGGAGGATTTCCTTTCCACTGAGTAGTTTGATCCTATTTCACTCACATAATGCCTTAGGTTAATCTTTGGTGATATCCTTAAAAACAGCACAAAATCAACAAAAAGGACAATGCAACAGGTTTCGAAGTGACTCCTCCCCTAACTACACACAGCTGGTTTGCTGTTTAGAGTATTGCAATTCTTCAAACAGGTAGACATTCATTTTTACTTCAATTGTTTGTACCATCTCCTTTTGGCAGAATTCTAGAAGAGTTGAAAAATCAAATATTGTCAAATATTTGTAAAGAGTTTTATGGGAAATTAAAGACAAATATAGTTTGACACTGATCCTGATATACAAAAAGCAATAAATTAAAAGCTGGAGCTCAGTTAACATCAATCAACATGGCTTTATTGAGTACCAGTCCTGTCAAAATAATTTTCTATCTTTTCCAATTACAGAGAGACTCTTTTTGATAAGGTAAATGCTTTGAAATAATATGCTGAGATTTCTGTAAGGCATTTGATTATGTGCCACATGACACAGTGTCAGAACAATTAGCTCTGTACTGAATGAATGTTTGCTGGAGAAGGAAGGGGACCCAGAGATACATTTCTCATCCCAACCTTGTTCCGTATTCCCATGATCTGAAAGAAAAGCTTAACAGTCTTCTTGGAAAAGTGAACAGATGTAGAATTATTTGAATAAATGTTATGTTTGAATAAATGCCTGAAATAATGAATTCACTATCATAATTGGAAAACATATAGGGCAGGCCTAGAAGAAAGGGAACTGCTTCTGAAATCAAGGACATCAAAAAGGTCTTTACAGGTCTTGGTTGAAATGAACACATGATACAACGTTGGATTTACCAAGACAAATATAGAGAAAGAAAACTCAGAACTTTTGCTGCATCTCTATACAGTAGCATAAGACCATTAAGAGAATTTCACATCTGGTCCTCATGTCACACTCTTGTGAATATTTGAAAGACTGTAAACAGATCAGGAAACAGCTAGAAAATTATTGAAAAATAAACTTGGCAGTGAGAAACAGGAGACTCAACCTAAATGATCCCCCAGAAAACATTAAAAGATTTTCTGATCATTATTAAGTAACACAGAAAAAAGGAGACAGATCTTTTCCCTAGTAAAAACATCTAGATGGAGATTTAGAGGATGCAGTTACACTGCAAATACAGGACATATTTTTCAGTAATTTGTCATTTCTGGATGATTTGAAGATTTCATATCAAGTCTTAGACACTTTCTAAAAGATATGGTTAATTATATTCAAATTAATTTTTAAATTATAGATTTGATTAAGAAATTATTGAGTAGTCCACATCATGATCACAGTCCACTTAACCTTCAACAGCTACAATTAATAAAAATCCTCTTCCATCATTTTTTCCTCACATCTGTTTCAAGGAAAATGTGTGCCATGATCCATCTTATCCTGTACATAAAAATTTATTACATATTTTCAAATTTTTTTAGTAGCAATTTCATAAAATTTAGCAGAGGGTTCTGTCTTGACATAAAATTGAATAAAAATAATTTTAAAAACCCAAAAAAACCAAACAATAACATCACTGTATTTTAAACTTTTAATCCTAAGAACAACTTCAAAACCAGTCTCAACTGGTGTAAATCCTAACTTACAGTTACAAATTTTTCAATATGGATAGGAATAAGTACCCAAAGCACTGGAAAAAAAGCACATAAGAATCAGGACTGTAATTTTGACAGGTTCCATGAATAAAATATTGTACCAAGAAGCTAAGATTTGGTGCCTCAGTGCAAACAGATAATGGAGGGAATACAGAATTCTTCACTGAAGTTCTGAGACAAATAAAACTCACTACTTATTTTTGCATTCTTGACACACAGTGAAGCAAAATAAAACCTGCAGTTATGCCTTATCATTTATTAATATTGGAACAGAGGATTCCAGAAGTAAGCTTAGTTTTTCATATCAGTGTGTGTATACCACAGAATCATTAATCTATGGCTCTTTCAAACAATAAACTGCAATCAAGCAATTTTTCATTAATGCTTGTGTACATTAACTGCTTTTTAAACTTGGATCTTTCATTGGTTTATAAGGTCAAGAATAGCAATCCAATGACAAAAACTGCAAAGCAAAATCTCAGTTACTGACAAGTGAAACAGGAAAACACACAAAATTTGAGAGATACCATTTGACTTGAGAAATTAGTATACACACTTGTCATAAAATTGTTAACAAGTCGGAGTGTTTAAAATATTGAATGCCTTGTATTTTTAGGACAGACATTCCAGTATCTAATTTGGACCTGTATTTATAGTAAAGTGGAATAATCTCAAATACTATTAAGGCTTTTTACAAATCACTGATTTTATTTCATGCTTTTGCTTTTTTCTTTTTTTAAAAAATTTCTGTGCTGCTATTTACTATAATTGCCTATTATCTTAAAAACAAGTATCTGCTGTCACTAAATGTGATTTACTGCTCTGATCCAACTGCCACAAAACCTCAAATATGGCTTCAAAGTATCAAATGAGGAAGTTAAAAAACAGTGCTTGGAAAACACTACACACAGATGTAGAAGGCTTGCACAGAGATATTTTCTGGTTTTTTATTGGAGTGTATCTCAGTGCAAGCTTGGCAGGCAGATTTCTTAGCCATCAATTCTCTAAGGCTCATCAGTGTCAGCAGTAAATGTGAGACAGTGGCCTTCAGGTAACAGGGGCTACCTCACACAGCACGTTAGAAACAAAGGAGAACTCTAATCATGGTCTGCACAATTAGGTCTATCAACAAAATTTAATAATCAGATGGCAGAAATTGTCAGCCCAGTCACTGCCATTCTGCATGTAGCATATTCTTCATCACTGGTGAACATTGAGTAGCTGCAGGGGGTAATAATTGTGTTCCAACAGCAACAGATCTACAGCCACTACAATGGTCCTGAGAGTCACAGTAAAATACACCTGTCTTGGGGGGTATTCTGAATTAATTTTGCCCAATCCAACACCACATCTGACTATGAACCGTATGCAAGAAGTGGGAATGACCAGGAGGATTTGATTCAAATCTACATTCTTGATGAGAACTAAAACCCTAATGTAGGTGCACCCGAAGACTGCAAAAGTCTGCATTACTATGTGGCCAGCTCATGAAAATACGTGTATAAAATTTGGTTAGAGCACAATCCCCTGAACTCCTGTGGCATGCAAGTATCTTTATAAAATCTATTCTTAAAAAAAAAAAAGTCCTGATCTCCTTCTAGCTTTTGCAATACAGGCAACATTAAAAACTTGATGAGTTAAGCTTTTCTGGCTCTCTTCCCACAAAAGGAGACCCTTTCTGACAAGGCTCATCACATTTCCCTTTCATGTCCTGCACGCTAAGTATTAATGTCTTAACTTGGGTTAAATAAATCTAGCGATAACCTGCTCATGTCTGCAACTAACTTTCTGATGACTGATTTACACTGCTTTCCTTATTATCTATGGCCTCTAATGGCTCATTAAATGTGTAACTGCTGGCTCTGAACTGTGAAATTGTCCTACTTACAGCAAATACTTACATTTACTAATATTAATTCCCCCTTTTTACAAAGAAATCTACCTGCTATGCAATGACATTTCTTCCAAATCAAGAACTTAGTCTAAAAATCAGAGTCTTTAAGAGCTTAGAGAGACTTTCATCTGCTGCTCAGTTTCTAGGAGCAAACACAGCTGAGGACTAATCACATGAACTCTCCATGCACAGAACAATTGACTACAGAAGAGTTTTGTGCATGAATGATTTGAAGAACTGAGCCTGTAACTAAAAAGTGGAAAGACTAACAGTGGATTCATTTAAGTGTTTGGGGCATAGAGCATTAAAAGGTCTTTACTTTATGTTTCATTTGTATATTCAAAAAGCTGAATAAATCTTAAAAATTGCTTCAGCAATATGTATTTATGTCAGAGGTCTATTTTCAAAGTTATCCATAACAGAAGGGGTCACCAGTGACCATGCATCACCCAGTTATGAAAATGGCCTTAAATCCCATCTCACCATTTGTTCTATTTGTATATAGTTGGGTTAAAATCAATCACAAATAGAGCCACGGGGGAAAGCGAAATGGTTCTGACCATCTACTTTACAGCACCCAGACCAGTGTTAACAGGAATAAGATGTTTCACCAGATACTCATGCATTCTGAAGTTTTATCACTAGATGAAGCGGAAACTCAATGCTTCTTACAAGAAGTGGTCCGTGAAATCAGATTTGCAATGCAAAAATTTATGGTCCCCTTTGTAGTGAAAGCCTGTGACATGTTATCTCACTTAAGTAACCAGCGCCAGATATGCAACTTTTGTTATCAAGTTACTGTCTCCCAGAAATGCATTTTTGGCTCTCTCAGTTGGTCTAAAGACCTATTTTAGACTATGATGGTGGCAGATAATTTTTCTACTAAGAAATGTAAGATAAATGTAAACTTCTATATAAGTGTTGTATATTATAACACACACATTCAGGGGAAATGAAGGGGAGAGATTTCTATAGCTAAACATGATCTCAAAAAATTCTTCCATATGTGGAAAAGACTGGAAAGCTAACATATAAATACAGATATATATAAATATACACACTGCTCAGTGTGTATACATTTATATCACATTCATTAAACCTCAAAATATAAAATAAATTAATTTCTCTAAGCAAAGGAGAGGTATAACTTTTCAATGTGAAAAATCCATCTCCTGGAGTATCAAAGACAGCAAAACCTATTTTCTACTTCTTGTTTTTATACAACTCCAGTTTAGCTGGTCTTTTTGTAAATTAAAATTTAATATCCTTAAAAGATGTTTAAAAAGTAGCCTGGCTACAGTATAATTGCAATTAAGAGGCAGGAATAACAAAAGCATTAATAAATATTTCAAATTTCCATTGGCTTTTACTTTCAAGTGAGAAATCTTGAGTAGCTCACAATGTTTATAACTGCAAAATGGCAACAAATCAAAATCAAGAACCAGAGTATTCCTGAAAGATAAATTCAGATTCAGAGATATTCTTCCAAACTTCAAGGCTCACTCTTTTCTTCCATCACAAGTACAACGTAACTCACAATGACTCTTAGGTTTGAACCCAAACCTCAAAATGTGGGCAAACCTCTGTGGAAAGCTATTGCAGTTTTCTTCTTAGGACAAAGTAGACAGAAATTTTCTATATCTACTGAAATAAGCACATGATAACAGTCACTGAGTTTTGGGAAATGCTTAGACAGAAGTTACTTCCTCATTAGAAGAGAAGTATTTGCCATTCAGTAGCTGCTTATAATAAACAATATAGCTATGAAAACTGCATAAAACTTAATTGGAATATTGGTGTTTTAAAGGTGACCATGATACAAATAGGATTTTATTGCATTCAGTTCAACAAGTCTGAACAATGTATGATATGAATCACAAGTTCTTTGTTCCAGAAGAATAATATGTGCAGCAAAGATGAAAAATTAGATGAAAGATTAAAAATTTGAAAGCATTTATCTGACTAATTTGCACTGCACTTCTGAGTTCTCAAAACACTAATTCAGCACAATACTAGTTATTTACAGTGGATATGTCTGAGATTGTTTATATTGAATGTACTGACAAGCAAACCTTGCCCTACCCAAATTCCTAAATTAAATAAATCCATGTGACTCCAATGAGCTTAGTGCAGGCTCAGCTCTGTGCTAATGCAATTGCGTGCTGCCCTGCAGCTTGAGGCACCAGCAGAACAAGTTCACATCCATTTGGGGAACAGACAAGAGCAAGCTCACACCTGCCTAAAAACAATGTGTAAACACACAGGATAAAGAAACACACAGAATATTAAACAAAATCTGGGTCAGGGAGGAAGGCGGTAATTCCAATTTAGTGCATTAGGCAGCTATACCATATCACTCCTTTTATGTAGGACAGTGTCATTGGTTTTCTCCTTCTTTTCTCTTTTCTTCTTTCTCCTTGAACAACTAAAAGACAAAGTTTCAATGATGCAGAAAACTCCCAAACAAGATATTTCATTTTTCCAGGTACTAAATGTCTGCTCTGACTGAACTTTCTACTCACAATCTAAAGAAATTTGAAGAATTTTATGCTTTTCAAATAACCATGGTTATTTGCATTAGCTAAAATACTCTGTCTTGTTTTATGTTTTTATGGCTGTTTGGTTTTGTTGTTTGGTTTTGTGTTGGGTTTTTTTTAAGGAAAAATCTCAGCTTTGAGATTCCTGAGGCCTGTTCAGGAGTTTGAGGTTGGCAATTTTCCAGGGTGGCCACGGAATACAAGGTATTATGCTAACGACCAGGACTGCCAAAATACACAAAGGAGCTTGCTCTCCCTTCCCCTAAAATTACATCTGGATCAATACAGTGATTTGTAGATCAGGATCCAGACACTAAAATAATAATCATTGTTTGACTGTCCTGTGGTTCTGATTTCCAAGTCATCCACCTCAAAGAAAATCCCATCTGACCTGTTCAGAGTTTTTCACATATCGTCTTTCAGCAACTCCAAGGATATTTAGCAGTTCCAGCTGATGAATAAAGACCTGTTGCCAAGACCAGTCACCACTTTACAAATCAATAAACACTTTTTTTCAGAGCACATGGTCTTCTTCAGAAAGTTGGTTTTTAGTGGCATACACCTACTTGGTGACAGTCAGTTTGTTGTCAAGTTTCACACATCAGTGCATCTGATTTCTTTTCTCAAATGCTGGAGTTTACCAGCATGCTTTTAAAAAGCCTGTTTAAAATGAGGCACATTTAATAGTAAGACAGCTACAGGCTCGTTCTGGAACAGTTGGCTTTGTGACTGGAGGAAGGAAAGCTCCAGAGATACAGCCTGCCACATCTCTGTCCTGATAAGGAGGGCTATTCCTTCAGATAGGAGGATACTTGAGAAACCTTGAACTACCTTTCAGGCCGCCTTGCTGAGATCTCAGAGGAACAGAAAACTTGTTGGTGAGTTTGTAACAAATTACTTCCAAACACTAAATCTTGTAGAAGAGCCATCAAAAATGTTTTAAGTAGGAAAAAAAAATCTCTGCGTAGTCAGACAGGATTAAAAGATGTAAAAGGACATCTTTTTACATGCTTAGGAACCATGTGACATTCCATCCTCAATTATAGCTTCTAAGAATAGGGCCAACGTTTTGGAAGGCGTCCAGTTCCTAAAGCACGCCTTATGATATTCACATTTTTCTAAAAATCTGATTATTTTCTATGAGCACATAATCTCTCATAAAACAAAATCAAAATATATTTGTAGCCCTGGTGATCACAGAGTAAAGCGTTCAGCTTTGAATCCACTACAGCTCAGGTATCCAGGAAACTCTCAGGAGATTAAGAACACTGTACATTTTATTTCTTTAAAAATCTCCAGTACTATGGGAAGTAAGAAGATTTGATAGTTGTTATAATCACCAGGATTGGCAATAAAATCTAAAGTATGAAAATTATTCAGATATTATACCTCCAGTCTTACACGGTGTTAATGCAGAATCAAGTTCTTCCCTATGACCCCTCAAATAGCCTAATTTCCTATTTAGAATGACATCAGACTAACTTAATCTGAGACATACTCATGTCAGATTACCTACACTTCTTTTTTGCTGTAGAGATACCACTTTTAATTCCATAATCAATTACAGTTTTTTACGAAGTAGTCCATAAGCAGAATCTTGAACTTAGAACATTCAACCACATCTTAATGTTCTCATGAAGTTGGAGAAGTCCTGGGTGATAACCAAAGATTGCTATTCATTATGTGGAGACCATCCTGGAGTTAGAGATTGGTCATACATGCCAGTAAGTTGAGGACTGTAAGGACTTTGAGCAGGGAGTGAAAAATGCCCACAGAAATGAACAGTAAGTGGACATGGGTGACTAGAGCCTCAAACTCAGAACAGGAAACAAACAGGGAGGGACTGAGAGGCTCCAGAGATTAGAAAACCAAAGGGAACGAGAGGTCACAAATTGACCAGAATTGTGGCTAGCAGGGCAGAATTCTCTGTTGGTTGGTAACTCACAGGCCTGTTCCCATCCTGAAAGGACACAACTGACAGAAGGAGGGATGCCCAGTGAGGCAGCTGTGGCAGGGAATACAAATGTGCTGATTCCTAACAACTTTCAACAACAGCAATTTGCTTGAGCAAACAGAGCACACAGTCACTGATGTGACACAAGCAGGCACTTCCTTCAAAACATTTTCTATAAAAGGGAGAAAACTGAAAGATGATGTGGGCAACTGAGGCCAAGACAAAAAGGTTTTAAGGAAAAACAGTAAGGATGTAGATGTGAGAAATACGAGGCAGGGAGCTGGACATTAGGGTTTGGGAGAAAGTCTGTGCTGTGGGGCAAGACAGCTGCTAAATCTGGAAGTTCCAATTTATTTAGCCATGGGTTTTTTTTTTTTTGTTCCAGATAACTCCTGGATGCAACAATCCAGATTAGATTGCTGTAATGCACTCTAAAAGGGGCTACATACTACAACTCCTTGGAAATTGAAGCTGGAGGAAAATGCTTATTCAGCTCATTTTCATTCTAGGAGTATTACACCCGCACTTCAGGATACACACTGACTGCCAAAATGTTTCCAGGTGGAAATTAAGAAAGATTGCCAACTCTCAAGCCAAAACTGAAGAGAATAAATTTAAGTTTTTGTGCAAAGCTGCAAAATTATCTTTTTTTTTCCTGTTTTTTTAAAGACTAGTAAAAAATTGTTAATATATGTTACTGACATGGCAGCACTCAATCCCCAGAAATTTATTTATGTCAAATAAAAATCAGATGTACCAAAATAACCAGAGATCACATCATGACCAGCTGTAAAAAGACCATGTGTATGGGCAGATGAGAGTTAGAGTCTTCCTCTTTATGAAGTTTCCTTACAACTTGACCAGAGTTAGGTCAAGACAAGGATGGCAAAAAAAAGTCACCCATCTATGCCTCTCCCTAGAGAGGAAAAAAATAGGGAATAAAGGCTAAAAGCGTCTGGAAATTTGTCTTTGCTCCCTAGCAGCAACCAGAAGACCAAAACACATCCATTGTATCTTAAAAAAGATGCTCAACTAGTTCCTTCAAAAGAAGTCAGAGATCCTGCCCTTCACTAAGTCTAGAGTCATTCTGCCACATGCTGCCCATGGCACGATAAGAAATCAGGTAACAGTTATAACAAAAACATAATCATTAAAAAAATGTCAATACTTGAAGAGGAAAGCTTCTCATAAATATTATGCCTATTTCAAACATGATGTGCATCTTCCAAGGTCTTCCAAGGACCTCTGGTACACCTTTCTCTTTACAAAGGGTACAGAAATGTCTTATTCTTTGTTGCAAAAATGTACTCCACTGCCCATGTACATACTTTACAGACATATAATAGCATGCATTTCTCTATATAAACGTGGCATGTGGATTAGAAAATCCAGTATTATCTACAGAAATGAAAAATGTTTCAAATTAACATTGTTCAACTGTCTCTCCTCTCAAGAAGTTGGAAGAAAACTTTCAAAATCCCTCCCTAGCATTCACCAAATTAAATAGTATTTATGCTATAACATACACGACTTCTTCATCTCCTTAAAAAACTAAAAATGCCCTCTGATGATTTGCAGGCTTATTATTTTCCCAGCTTATTCTGTGCTTCTAAACCACATGTTGGATTATAGTCACATACCTACAATCTGTGTGTAATGTTGAATGGGAAATGCAGGTTTCTACGGCACACAGCAATCAAATTGCTGCACAAACAAATGCTGTAAGGAGGGGTAAATAACAACACAAAAAGTAAAGAAAAAAGTAAAATCCATGACTGAAAAAATGTAAGATAAAGCAATGTCTAGAGTTCACTCATGATTACCCTTGACTGTGCTGTTCTCAAAGGTTATTTCAGCAAGGGTTTTGCTATGACTCTCCTGTTTGCTTTCTTTACAAGTAAACGTATGCTAGGCTAATCTATTGTTCACAGAGTTTGTGGAAATTTTGGGATGACAGCACTTCAGAACACCTATTCTGAGTCCAACACAAGCTGAAATAAAGCTCTATTCATCTAACCTGTTCTTAGCAACCTCCAAGAAAGGACCTTCCATTACATGTACATGAAAGAATGTCCACATTTTGTTTCCACTTACAGATTCATTAGACTCATAGTGAAAAATTCTTCTTTTTAAAAACTAACCTAGTTATTCCTGGCAAAATTAAATTTACTGCTCCTAGCCTTTCTCCATTGGGCACTGGAATACAATTGATCATCGTCTTTTTTACAACAACATTTTATGTATTAGAAGACTTATGTCTCCCCTTTGGTACTTTCTAGACTAAACAAACCATGTTCTTTAAGCCTTCCTCACAGGTCATGTTCTCTAAAACTTCTATCATTCTTGTTGCTCTCCTTTTGTCCCTTTCTACTTTGTCTATGTTTCCTAAAGCATGGAGATCAAAACTGTAAACAGCTTTTCAGATGAGCTCTCACCAGTTCTCCAAGGAACAGAATAATTGCTTCCGGCTTCTTCTTCAGTATTATATCTACCCTAGAATTAGATCCAACTTCATTGCAATGGTATTCCACTGTGCAATTTAGATTCCTTTTTCCATGCTATTACCTCAATAGTATATGTGACTTCTCCCTGGTAAGCGGACTTGTCTTTGCCGAATTTCAAATTATTTATTCTACACTCCAGTTTATCAATACTGGAGCAGCTTATTGAGCAGTTTGACTGCTCCTGCTGTGCTTGGAGCTTCTTACACCTCTATTCATGATCAACAATATTAATGGCATTTCTATCTCACCACTGAAATAATCTCTAAAAAAAATACTCCACAGAATCAGATAAAGGACAGACCTCTTTGGAGCCCTGCTGTAACTGGCCCTCCTGTCTGAAAATGAGCAATGGAAAATTTGTCTATTGGTTGCACACCCATCTCATGGCAATCTCATAATTATTTAAATTTTAAAAATATTTTTTAATTAAAGCTCTTATTATTGCAATTCATTTTACATTAGTTATTCATTACATTACAAAATTATGTATTTATTTGCATATTACAAATATCTGGTGGGACAGTGTTAAACACCTGATGAATTAAGAGCTACCACTTTCTGCTTTAACCACAAAACCAGTTACCCGATCAAAGGAAATTAGATTTGCTTGACATGATTTTCTTTGGCAAATTCAAGCAGACTAAATATAGGATGGGTATGCTAGACCTGCATTCTTTTTTAGAGAATGGCCCAAATCTATCACCTAGGAAAAAAGCTGAGTACAAGTGCTAGTAAATACTAGTGCTACTATGTTATGTGCTCTGTCTTTAATCATGCACCTATTTCCACCATTCATATAACGTCTCAATGTTCTTGAATATGTTTTAATACTGACCTTCATTATGCTCCTTATCCATTCTCGTCCCTAAATAAGCTGTTACCATGCATTGAAAAGCACTTGACTTAACGTTAGCTCTCTTACATTGTCTTGTGCCTCAAATTTCTTTCACAGGTTCAGGTTTCTTAAATTAGTTGAAAACAGTGTCTGGGTTTCAGTAACACTGTGGTGGTTATTACCTGTTTTTTCACATCTCTTGCCTTCATTTTGGTTTTTTTTTTTCATTCCATTCCTTGCATAAAGCCAAACCTTTTTTATTTTACAGATATTTCCATACAATTTTTCCTTCCTTTATAAACTCAGCCAACTTATCTCTGTTAATCAGAAACAGAACCAAACCAAGACAGCAAGTCCTTAATTCCCTTCTCCTCTTTCTGACAAAAATAGTTGTTCTTAACATGTTCCAAGAATTCAAATGATTATGTATTATGTTGTTCAGGTTTATGGTTTGTGGTTTTTTAATTTGTGTTAGTATCCAAGAAATCGTGTTTTCTCATTCTTACCTGCTCCTGACTCTAACACAATTCCATCGGTCACTGTAAAAAAGCGTAATTTGCCTCTTAGCCTCCTTCTCCCAACTAAGTAGTCCATCATACATCCCCATTGTATTTTCACCCCTGTTTTTCCCTTTTATTTCTACCCAGACATTATGAACTTATAACCTATTTTAGTATCAAAAAATGATTTTTCATATAAAAGCAATGTTAAATTTTTCCTCAGGCTCCTTAATCTGAAAATGAGTTACTTGTTTCTACAGACTGTTTTTCTACTCCAGAAAAATAAGGCACCAGACAAAAAGCCAAAATTTTAAACTATTTCAGGACGGAAATAAATACCAGAGCTATTAGCTTCAGTTCAAAGAACGCATCATTGCTTACTAGTTCTTTGGAAAATTTGTTTTATTCTGAAATAACAAAATAACAAAGTTATAAAACTGAGGGTGAAGAAAGAGGTGACCAACCTGTTCTGGAGAGGGTCTGTGGTTGTGTTGTGTCCTCCCAGGAGACCGATGGTGGTGGTGGTGGGGATGGTGGTGGTAGTGGTGATGGTCATCATCATAGTTATCTGCCATCAGCTTCATTCTGTTTTGTGTCTGTTTAAGATGTAAAGCAAGACAATTTTACTGCATGTTGGAATGTATTATTCCGACAGTGTTTTAGGAATCTCTTGCCTCTGGGGGTTTTTCGGGAGGTTTTTTTGAGCTGAAGGATCTAAGAATAGAAATCCAGACTGCTGGCTCGCAAAGAAAAGGAAAGAGAAATAGAGAAATCAAGTATGGGAACAGATCCTGTGTTTCAGCTTTCACATCCATAGAATGACATGAAGAAGTCCGAAAAGTAAATGATGACGGATGATGTATTTGAAGGGCAAAAGACATTCAGCTTTTCAAAATATATTATTTTAGAGCTGTTTCCTATTTTTTCCAGTCTAACATTATGTCTTAGCAATTAACTTCTTAAATCTCTCTGAAAGGAATATTAAGTGTACTTCAAGTATTTACAGTTAGCTACCAAGGCATGTCAGCCACAACCATGAATAGTTCTAAAAGTTCTATTTTGAGTAATTTATTTTAATTGTACACCAGGATCACCCTGCTAAACAATAAGTAAAACAAATCTGAAAACTAAGTGATAGAGACACAGGCACTTAGAGAAATAAGTGATTATGGAACTTGACACATTACTGAATGGAAGTAAGTCTAAGATATAGATCTTGAAAAAGAGATCAACACTTCAGCTACAGCTGTGTACAGATAATAAAATCTATGTCACCATGGGATAACAAGATACATTGCTGCTCTTTATCACTATTACAATTATTCCATACCATGAAATACATAGAGTTGAATAATTCAAACCTTGCTCATAACACCAAAAATATCTTACTACCAATAGTCTGACACCAATGGATACAGTCGTTATTTTTTTGTGGTACCAGGACTGAAGACTCTCTCAGGAAAACCTGTTAAACTGCAATTAAGTTTTAATTAATTTTGCACTAACAAAACCCAGAAAAAAATGCTGTCAACTCCCAAAGATCTCTTCCAAAATTAAAATAATCAGTTAGAGGCATATACAATTAATACCACACTGATGACTGAAGGAAACATAGCAGTCTTAGCTCATTTGATGTCATGCTCCAAGGCAGCAGGATTCCCTGCTGGTTCCCAATGGTAATCCCAATGAGGATGGGAGCTAAACACATTCCCCAGGACTTTGCCCAGATTAATGAGTTGCAAAGGACCAACAGAAGCAGATGAATTTGAACACAACTCATTTGTTCAGTAAGTTCCCATATTAACTGGTCTAGCTGCCTTCCAATACCAAGTGCCCATGAGATAACTCGTGTCCCATAGCTAGGATGTGGTAAATTTACTTCCAGGACTGCTGTAAATTTGATTTTCCTTCAGCAATAATGCTATATCAAAGTCTCTGTTTAGAAAATTTCACTGGCAAGTATATTTTCATTGAAAATGCAAAACTCAGAGATTGCTGTTAAATTCCCCAACTTTAATGTTTTTTGCTGAAGTTGAAAAGGGATTTGAAAAAAACAAGCAAACTAAATATTCATATCATATAACATTTCAAGTATAACAAAGTCTAATGCAAGGAAAACAGCCACACAATCCTAGGAAGTCCTGATGTACCTTTTCAGCAATTAATTTTTCTCAGTTGTTGCAATGTTTCTGAAGCACTTCACATGATGTTCAATAGGGGATCAGAGAAAACTGCTTTACAGGAGGGGAGCTGTATTTAGCTTAAGTAGAAACAACCAACTAACCCAACCAAACCCTGAAGGCATCCACAACAAAAAGATAGAGGAAACATCACAGGTCATATGTGCACTGTCAGACTTTCTGAGCATCTCCATAGCACTGTAAGAGCATTTTCTCAGTATGGTATAGAGTGAGAAGAATCTGCGGAGTTGGAAATATTTTATTTTCTCCCTCCCAAATACAAAGATGGAAGAAAACAGCTGTATGAATTTCAGTTGTGACTTTCTAATGATTTTGCTAAAAAGATCATCTCAATCTGAGTCATCATGGTTGGTCTGCTTGTCTTTAGATTCAAAGAGGAAGGCTTTTTGAACAAAAGAGTGGAAAAGATGGAGAATTAATAGACAAATAATAAGCCACTTACTATAAACACTGTCATACCCTGCCTCTTTGGGGAAGCTCCCAAAATTTTATTAGTTTATTTTCTTATCAATGAACAGCCTTAAATTTCCTACCTTTCAACTGTATTCCATAAAGAATGCAAAAGTTAAACAAGATGAGATATGCAATCCTAAAAGTGTCCTCTGTAATGAGGTGTTGGGGATTAGGTGTGTCATGGGATAAGAACTGTAAATGAATGATGTCATCTTTCTAATTTGGTGCTGAAATATAAATAAACTACTTCTTATGTTTCTTCCTTTTGCATGCCAGATTGCAGTAAAATGTGCACAAAGAAATGCTAATGCTCTAGTAGCCTTCCTTTAGTGTGCTTGTTCTGGGAGCAAAATACACAAGAAATATGAAATGAGAATTTCTTTTCCACTCAAGTAACCACCAAACCATCTAAACTTCATCATGTCTTGTAACTGCCATCAATTTCTTAAAATGATGCAACTTACCTGGCAAAATATTACTTTTAAAAGCTTTTTGTTTTTATTTGTTAGCTCTGATAGCAGATGTAATTTTGATATTCTGTTTGTCTTTGCTTTAGCTACTCCTAGTGCCACTTCCACATTGAACTGTATTTTCCAGGTGTGCTTAGCTTTGGCTTAACAGGTTATAAACACCTTATGATTTCAAACTTTCAAAAGCAAGAATTTTGAGGAGGACAAGCAGGAGGATTCCTGGAGAACAAAAGTAAAGCTATCCTGAGGAACAATACAATCCTTTTCACATCCTCCTAAACAAAAATCTGTAACATCACTTGTTTTCCCCCTTTGCTAGCTTTTGATATTTAGCAGGCTTTGAAAGGCCAACCGCATTTTTATTTGAGGAAGGAATTAATTAACCACATTGGAATTTGTTCAGGACCCCAGGGCTTCACACCCCTACACCTCCATACAGGCACACACAGAAAGGTGTGCACGTGTTGGGACACTGGTTTATCAGTCAGAGGAAAATCCTCATGGTCTGGGTGCCAGAGCAACACATTCAGGGACTGCTTCAGTGCTGCCTGGGAGGGGAAATACCACACAGTGTCCTGGCAATGCCATCATTTCCTGCAACATCTTCAGCATGCCTGAAAAGTTCCTATTCAAGGACACCCAAGACCTTTTCTTAATTTCTTTAGAAAGCACAGCACATTACTCAATACTGACATTTCTGGTTGATGAAGAAATTGAATCTTGAAATATACAATAAATGAAAATTAGAGTGGTGATCACACATGCATTCAAACTGTGTAATATCTAATGTGCACTATGGTTACTCTGCACAAGTTACACCTTATCTGAAATAGTTATATTGCACAGGTCAAACTTTCTTTCACATTCTCCTCTCACACCTCAAAATGGGGTTTCAAAAAATTTACATAGCCACAGCTCTGACAAAAAAAATTGTCATGCTAACAGTTCTTTTCAAAAATGTCTAGAGAACAACAGGCCCACACCTGAGAAAGAACGTGTTTTAATTTGGTTTTATACTAGAAAAGAAAAACATGTTAACTTGTAAAATGCAACAACTAATTAACGCTTGTCTCCTAAAAACCATGTATGGCCTTATTAGTTCTAGCCTAAACCGTGTCCTCGGATTTTTTTTTGCTCTTAATTTATTGACTACATTCAAAAAATACTGCATCCATTTTGAAATAAAGGAATGATCGAGGAATTAAAAGCAGCTTAGATCTTCTTGCACAGGTATATTAACCCTTAGGGCTTGAAACAGTTGTCTTTGATCATTCAATATCACTATTTGCTAAGCTGTCAAGGTCATGAATGGTATGTGTAACTGAATTTTAACCCACTTACCAAAGAATTTATGACCTAGCACTGCAAGAAAACTGACAGATATTTCTTGTCCTCCTAAAAGTCTGTTGAGTTTAAGGAAGGATATACCAAAGTGAAATGAAAGTCTTTGATTGACTGGTAACAGACTAAATAGCTTAACAGCAATCTGTAACTGTAAAACTGTAATATTAAAACTGTCTTTTACAAAATATTTTAGCAAGGTGGCAATAGGGAACTATGCTTTCATCTGTCATCTGGATCAAGTTAACAATGAAACTCTCACGAATGAGGTTCAAATGAGGAAAAATAGTGAGATTTGTTGCTCTGGGATATAGGTGTAATACAATTCAATAGCTATTACTTTCCTTTGGATTTTCTTCTCAATCTCTCTTCATTTAATGGAATTTGAAATATTTCTAGAATATTCACTTTCAATAGGGTAGGATTTTTCCCTGTATGAGAAGGAGGCACATATAAGGCCTGCAAGCTGTCCTGGAGCTCTCCTGGGGTCCATTTCTTATAAGCACAAAATTTAAAATCTAGAGACTCACATTCTAGGTCTGATTCTGCAATGGCCTCTTGCTGTCTTTAATAACACAGAAACTCTTCTTCTTGCAATCTCACTGTTTGAAAATAATTCCACATTCCAAATCCATTCTAATAATTTCACAAAAAAACTCTGAAAACTTCATGAGGCAGGCATTTAGTTCTTGTCCTCATAATTTTTAATAACAGGTGATTTTATCTGAGTTTTGTTCTCCTGAGACAGTATTTTAGAAAACAGAAAAGGGCAGTGATCTAAAAAAACTGCATTCTCCAGACTACAGAATTCACCAAGTTTATCCAGAAGCTGCATGAAGGAATTATTGGAATTAATCTAGATTTAATGAAAGCATGTGCAACTGCAACTGGTTTTCCTGTATGAATCCAGTGCTTCAAGCCTGAGTTGCATTGACAAGAGGGTTAACAAAATGTTTGCTAATTAAGGCAGCTCTGGCCCTATGCTCTCCAAATAAAATTAGTTTTCACATTAGAACAATTTGCATTTTTGCATTCTTTGAAAATTGTTGTCGTCTGAAGACAAGGGAAGAATTTCTTACCATTTCTACTGCTGCACAACTCAGAAATCACAAACTGCCATGGAATACAATTTATATTGGATTTGCTATTTGGCATTCATTAAATGTTGGACAGCAAATGCTGTACTTGACCTCACACACCCCTAAAGTTCAAGAAATTACATTTGTCACTCACAATCTTTTGAGTGACTAAAAAAGTCTGCATAAAATCATTACTTTATAAAAACAATGTATTTTCTTATTAAAAACCCTCAAAATATTACAATAAAACAATGTAGGCTACCACAGTTGTGTAACAGAGGAAGACAGTCTTGGAAAGTGGCTGCAAAAGGCATTTGAGAAGGTACCACAGAATCCTGCGCTTGTAAGTAACCCTTATGGTGACTTTTGATAACAAAAGAGTCATCACAAGCTACAAAGAAAACTAAAATTAAATGTCATGTAAAGCCTGTATTTCCAGAACTTGAAAAGTTCACTAATCCTTTTTTATTTTTTAAAAATCCTTTTCAGCAAGTTTTCCTTTATTCCACTTCTGTTGTCTCATCAGAATTAAATATTTTTCTGAGATCAAGAATAACAAGTTCAAGTTCCAACATGGGAGCCTCTAACAAATCATCTTCAACCTCACTGTCATTGTTCCACCTGCTTTTAGCATCTCAAGCCTACAGAGATACCTGCATCCTGCAAAAGTGATGAGAAAATAAGCCAAAGAGTGAGATTAATTTGCCATCTAGAAAAGATACGTAGGAGGGATTCCTTTGCAATGTTTCAGTTTAAACTTTTGATATACTCTGGGGCACTGTTTCACTAACTACCCAGCTGTAGAAAAAAAGAAAATTCCAAGGCTATTGCTAGAAAGCCAAACCTTGAGACTGCTCCATTTTTAAGGGCAGCACTTTTCTTGAATGCACATGATGAAATGAGACAAATTGTTAAAACACACCCACTAAGTATGGTTTTGACAGAAGGGTCATTTTTCCACAAGCCAGAGGATCTGTTAACCTGTTATTGCTCTGAAGGGTCTTTTGCCATTATTAGAGCTGCATGGAAGAAGTGGATTTAATAGACTTCCAGAGATTGTATTACTTTATGCTAATTATTCAGGCCACTTTTAACAGTGTAATACTAACAACATCATGCTAATTATTTCCAAAAAAAATTATACTCTTGGCTTCAATGAGTATAAATATACAATAATATTCTATTCAGTCTTCTTTGTTGCTTATGCAGGGAGGTTTTAGACACCAAGAAAACTCCAAAGGAAAAAAATGAGGTTAAGACTCTTAAGTTTGCAAGCACTCATCAGTAAGTGAAAGATAACAAAAACATTGCAGTATGTTAACTAACCAGCAACTGCAAATGCTAAATAAGTATGATAATCATAACCGGCTGGGTGTTGGAATGCATCACCATGGGGCAGTGTTATGTTTTACTGAGTGCTTTAATTATGCATTTTCTTTTTATAACATCCCTGTAATGTAATCTGTTCTTATATTCTTACTCTTAACTACATTTTAACATGGGTTTTGCCGCTTTGTTTCCTGCCTCCATTGAAGAGCACAAACTTTTCCCTGTTAAAATTCCAAATAGGCTAATAAGCATGTTTTTCTTTTCCTGTTATAGTGTATGACTTGTCTTGGAAAGTGTGAGAGACAGGATGCATGCAGGCTCAGAGTGTGCATGATAGCACACTGCAGAAAAGCTTGGCTACTCTGCATTTAACTCTTTTTAGGTTTTACCTCATTAGGATAAGACTGTTCCACACAGTGTAAGGAACACAGTCAAGTGTTCATGCTAAGAAAATATACATATTTTTCCTTTTTTACATCTATATTTACTTAATTCACATGGTGTTTTTAACATTTAAATCTGTAACATGTAACCCAGAGCAGTTGATGTTCAGGCCCTGTCTGCTTTCACAGGATAGAAAATAGGGGTTAAGTAAAGGTATTTTCTATTTTCCAAGTTTTCATTAAATCCAACATTCCACCCAGGGAAAATACAAAATCAATTGCTGGACAAATTAATACTCTGACTCCTCTGCAGCAGTGCAAAGCAACTTCTATGTAAATCTTTTCAAAGACTCAGGTCTGGTAATTTAGTGTTGAACCTGAGCATAGAAGCTTTACAGACACTGCAGCTCTTTTTTAATTAGAGCACCATTTAACTGGTATGAACAACCATTACACCTGCTGCTGTGCAAGATGACAAAATGTGACAGACTTACCCTGAAAGAAATTAAAGCTCAGAGTAAGCCTCCCTCTTCACAAGCTGAAGGACAACAGCCCCCCAAACACCAGCTGGGATATTGGACACTCGGCAGACAGAGACAGGCAGCACTTCCAAGTGCCAAGCAGACACTTATCTAAAGTACTGAGGCCAAATTTCAACTTTTCTGACACTTGTGATTAAACAAAGCTATGCTGAAGAGAACATGGACCGTCTGACTTTTTTTGTGCATTTTCCTGCATTTCGAACTTGTGGTTTTGAAGTCTTTTAAAGTTCTGTGAATTAAAAGTATGGCTTGAAGCGCAGGAAATATCTTGTAATAATACAGCATACTCAGTAATGTATAGGCTCAAGTCATGCTAAAGGTATTTGTCTGAGTCCTACTACTAACCTGGGTAATTACATAGAAGTATGTAAGAACATAGACACAAAACAGTGGGTTAAAAAGCATAATTAAAGCTCTGAAACTGTAGCTGCCTGAGGACATCTCAGGCCAGGTCCTACTAAAAACAGACAAGCAACGGAAGAAGGAAGGTTCTCTTTTTTCCTTTTTACAACAGGAAATAACTCATTAAAAAGATACTTCCCCATAATAATTATTTAAAACCAGACATGAATCAGAAACTTCAGCAGCTAAATAAGACCTTAGACACTGAAAATCTCTGGTTGGCAGCACTGGTCATTTTTCACCATCTTTAATGTCTGAATAGTGAGTTTCAGCTGTAAGTTTTACAATTTCAATACCAAGCCCAGGTCTCCCATTTGTATCATATAGAAAATGTAGCTTAAGTTGAAATTACTACATTTATTCCATTGTATGCAACAAAAATTGCTAAACAAAACATACATTTCAATACATGGGTTGTATATTTAAATATGGACTGAAATGGTGATAACATCACACCACTGTCTTGATATGCTTAATAGAGACACCTTATATGTCACTAATTTCTTTCTGATGCTGGATTGCAAGAATTACCAGTTTTATCCACAATTACAGCATCAGAAATATCTGACACCCAGTTTTTACAGTATTTTTTTCAATAGCTGGCTACTTAGCACTGCATTTGAGATCAAGTGTTAAACGATATTTAGTCTTATTATCATGGGGTACGTTGCAGTAGAACATAAGGATTTGTTTAAAACGTGTCACATGGAGAAAATCCTTTTGGCTTGGGAGTTCAGATTGTTATAACGAGGATATTCACTATTCTTATTCGAGGTACTTAATAACCATTTTCAACTACCAAGCAAGCCAGATCCAGAATCACAAAAGCTCCAGTGTTAACACATATATTATTTTATATCTGCATTACCTACTTTTTCCATTGAAGATTTTCAGTCTCAGTGAAGTTAAACCATTTGTCTGAACAAAGTTCTAGGATAAGTTCAAGACCAGATTATCACCAGTGAAAAAAGGCTGCCTTGAGCCATAGCCAGGCTTAAGTAGTGACACAGATCCTTCAAGAATCAAAAAACTCTGAACAGAGAACAAACAGAAACAGATTTTAAAGCAGGAAAGGGCTCATGTACCAAGCCTGTGGTGCTTTCAGGGGCTGACTGCTAAAGGCAAAAGCAGCCCCTCTCATTGGAAAAGGTTTGTGTAAAAATACCATGCAAAAGACTTTGGATTCCTGAGAGCATAAGGAGGAAAAAGTGATGCCATATCCAGCTATGACCCGAGTCCATCAAATTTTATAATATAAATTGTCAAATCTTACTGAGAATATGTGAAAAGTGTTATGAGAGCACTGCCAACATTTTCAGTATTTTTCCAACACAGAATGGCTTTTGAATCAACTGAGTTGTTCTTTAAGCTCCACTCACACATTGCCTTGCCTACCTTGTGCCCCTCCTGTGTTAAGCTACAGGGAAAAGTGGCACTCTGCACTTCCACCCTCACAGGAATCTGCTCTGGGCAAAACTGAGATGCAATCCATTTGCAATGACTGTCATGACCCATGTTCAAAAACACAGATTCAAAAATCAGGTTAAAAATTAGAAGAATAAACCCCAGAGTTAAGACATGCAGAAATTTTACTTTAGGATATTTCTACTTAACAGAAAAGTATAAACTAAAAAGATTTTTAAGATAGTAAGGCCACTGAATGCCTTGTATTGGCATAAATGAGATCTGAATAGCCACATTTAAAATCAGAGAGTAAAAGCCATTTTCCTACATTTTCTGAGAACTTTTAAGGAAAAAACAACCAGGCTGATTAGGAAATTATTAGGACATCTATTTTTACCTGTCCAAAATAAATAGTGAACCTGTGTAGCATAAATGCAACAAAAATAAAACTAAAACTTAAGGGTCTCAGACTTATCTTTTGTTCAAAATTAGGTGCTTAAAGCTTGAACAAGACCAATATTATGAGTAATAGTAAACAGCATAAACCCAAGAGGTAAAAAAGAAGCAGAGTGGTCCATTATGTCTGCAGTACCCATGTGAATGGCTTCTGAACATGGATTCTACTCACTGTGCAGTAATACTGCACAATTCAACTGCACAATCAATGTCTGTCTGAAGCAGATCTGTGTAAACAGCAGCAGCAATAACAACAACAACAACAATAAAATTATGTGGTCCTATAATACTCACACCTCTGAAATTCAAGGCAATCACAAAGATTAAATCAGTATAGCATCAGAAACTGAAGCAACTGTGATTAGGAACCAACCCCAGAGCTGCTGCTGCTCATAAGTGCTGCAGATAACAATGTCTGTAATGGCACTGTAAGAAACCAGTGCATGACTTTTCTGCTCCCACAGTTGTTAAACATACAGAGAGCTTAAATGCAATTAATTAATTCACAGTGCTGCAGAAAAATGTTTTGGGCTGCCAGAATAATCACAATCACAACAACTTCTAGTAATATTCTTTTTCTCATACAGTAAAATAAACCCTTTCAATATCATAAAATACACAGTGCATGTGAATAAAGCTGAATTAATCAGGGAAAATATAACTTGGGGTATTTTGTTATTCTTGAATGCTTGATGTTACCACCATAATATCAGAGTAGCAAGGTTTCTGAAGTATTTAACTAGAACAGTGTATGCAATGCAACACACTGCCTACAATTCCACTTTACTCATTTGCTGCTGAAAGAGCTTTTAAAAATATTTACCGGGTAATTAGTAAAAAATAATTCTGTGTATTTCATGCAGGAAAAAAATATTGCTAGCTGTTAGTTTGCTGAGGAAGTGTGATTACATACATTTTTAAAATTCCTTGATTGTTTCTCACCCTTTTTGTTGCATTAGCAATATGTTGATGTGATGAAATATAGAGCAGTGAACTAAAAAACTCTGCCAAACACCAGCTTTGCCTCTGGCCAGAGTATTCTGTACACCTGCAGCCCTGAAAGCACTGGAAAGGTTTCTAATTTCATGTTTTGAGAAGAAAAATAAAATGCTCTCAAGGAGTTAGAAGACCTTGCATTTTGGCCAACTGCACTTACATTTTTGGCACCGTATCCTAGAAGTGAAAAGAGACAACTGGGACATTTTCTCTCAGTATCCAAGTTCAGGATGAATCAGTAACATAGCAGAGTCTTCTGCTCTTCCCAAAATCTCTTGAGATGTTCTAAAAATTGACTTTTTAGCTAATTATTTCATGAAGGATTGCATCACTGTACAAATTTATCTAAAAATACCTTCTCAGAATTCTCAAAAGGAATCTTGGCCGGGGTGATTATGCACATTATGTAATCACTCAGCCAAGCTCACATGGTAATTTTGTTTAATACTGTATTACTGAAAGGTTTTTTTAAAGCCTACTACAAAGTTCTCCAGCTCTCAAAATATAGCATTTGGTGTATGAATCAAAGCAATGCCAGTGGTTTTGTTTTGCTGGGAGTGTATTACTATGCTTCCCAATTATTTACGCACTAAACAATAAATATTTAACTGACAGATTGCAGCTGCTAAATTGTATTTAAATCATTATAATTAAATGTTTGTTTCTTATGAGAATGTGTTTGCAACACAGAGGTCAGAATTATTACTACTAATTTTACAGCTGAATACACTGTGATACAAATAATTTTTCTAGGTTATCTAGGTTTTGACATAAAAACAATTCTCTTCTTCCAGCTAAAAAATAACAGAACTTTTACTTAAACTCACACAGTCACAACCCATAAAAAGATGGCTCAACTCATTCATATAAATAACATTTTAATCTTTAAAATACAATATGCCTAGCTGTAGCTTTATTAAAATAAATCAAAAATATTCCCATTTCCTGACAAAGACAGACTATTTCATTTCTCTAAGATGCCTCTTTTTATTTTGCAGTGTGAAAAATTGTGACAAATTATTTTAAAATCAATGTCTTAATAGGAGTTCACAATGTATTCGACATTCACAAAGGCCAGAAAATGTGGATCTATATGAGAGGAATATAGATTTTTTTATCATGGACCAACATGTTATTTTGCCTCTCAAAGCAAAAATTCCTCTTACAATATAGAACAGGGATGAATTTAGGGCTTTATGTTAATGTCTAGCATCATCTAGTGATTCATCTTCTAATATTTATAAATATTTCTCCTTTGATGATCGCATTAGTCTGGAGAAGTTGGGCTTTTTTGAATTCTCTCTTTCAGCAGTGTAAGAGCTGTGGAAATGGAGGATGGGACAAATAAGAGCAGAAGAAAACAAGCAATGCTGCATCTGAACATTCACTGAGGTTCTTGAGAATCAGAAACAGCTCGAGAGAGCATCTCTCAAGGAAACAGGGGAACTGAATCACACTGGGGGAATCTGCCACCGCCCCCTGCCCAGCAAAGTCAGAGCAAGTCTTTGTGCTGGATGCACGTGAGAAACCTTTGGGGGTAGACAGTGGTTCTCCCCAAAGGGATTAAAGAAGTATGAGTGAAGTCTACAACCTCTATTATCAGATAATTCTTAAGTGTAATAAAGGGGTGACCTAGTTAAACCACATTCCTGCTCCTGGTGACTCTTTTTTTGTGGTGTCTGAGATAACAGGGAGATTATTTTGGCATCAATTTAATCTAGTTAAATAGCTTTACTGAAGATCTTTATCGCTATAAATAATGGAGGTATTTGAAGTATTTGGTTACAATTCTAACTGAAGTTATCCAACACAATGCTTCTCTAGCAATCCTCTTCCTTCTCTCTGTCTGAAGAAAGTTATCAATGTTTTGAACACTTTCCAGCAATAGCTTAAAGGTACAACACCAAAACAAAACAAGCACAACAACACAACAGTTGCTCAGTTCTCTGATGAACATTTTAAAAATATCTATGTTATTTAAAGGTAGCATGGAACATGGTAAAGGGGTGTATTCATTTACTCTTCAGTAACCTAAAATGAAGGTAAAAAAAGGAGATATAAAACTTCTAAAAAAGAAAATAAGTACCCTCTCTTTTCCAAAGCAAACCAAAACAAAAATCCCTATTTTAAATTATTTGGAACTCAACATCATCTGCTCTGGTGCAGCACAGTGATAAGTGATAGAAAGCATGAAGCAAATCTGCCCATTTATCATATAGATTTTGATGAAATGTATCCTGGGCAGCTGACTGACCTGATAATAATTGCATCATGGCCAGAACAGATGTGATAATATCTGTTTCTAGATGGTTTTTTAAACTCTATAGCTTCTATTTAAACCCCAAATTACTTATAATGTTGAAGACACAGTAATTTTTACCCATTTGAGAATTTATTTTAAGGATAATCACAATTTCTAGATAACCTCTCAGAAAGCCTGAAGCCTTCTGAAAACACAATTATTTTACAACAGATAAGCAAATAACTGAACAAGAGGAGGTTAAAAAGAGTCAACAGAATGGACAGAACTTGCTTTATGCAAAGAGCATCTGCTGTCCTCTTTCACAGAATTAAGAAGGTTGGAAACCATATGAAGAGGGAAAATAAAATGCATTAGCTGCATATAATTTGAGCCAAGCAAATGTGCAGCTAATCCTTAAAAACTCCAGAGAAGCAATAAACACTTAAATGGAACACATCCTACCTTGTGCAACTGCTGACACGTGTCAGACCTGGCTTGAACACTTCCAAAAGGACATCAGTATAAAACAGTACAAATGAAAACAAGTGCCAGTTTTCTGTTGCCATGAAAGTATGAAAAGTAAAGTCTCCCCACCTGCTGTTTTAACTGATGTACTAATCTGTCCTTCTCTCGTTTAAGAGCCATTACTTCATCTTGAGTCTTCTTTTTCTTTGAAGCAGACAGCTCAAGCAAGGCAATATTTGCATCTTTTTCACTAATTGCAGCAAGCAAAGCTTCCTGTCTGATAAAATAAAATAAAATTAAAATTGTTACATTCTCATTAAAACAGAATATATACTGCTGTACCACACTATGTGAGATGTTTCTTTCAATCACTAGGAGAACAATCACCTACCTTTGGAACACTTTAAATAGCAAACACTGTCAGGTCTAACCAAATAATGAAATAAACTAATTAGCCAAAAATTTTTCTTTATGGACTTTTCATTATTTGCTTCATCAACCATTTATCTCAGTCTATTTTACTACTATATGATATCTAACAATAGTTCTGTGAAATGTCTTGCTTTTAAAAATCTTAGATTTTTTTTTTTTGTAATTTACTTTACTGAATTCTAGAATACCTTACACAAATCTCTTTTGACTAATGCAGATCATAGAGATTGAATAATAGAAAGAAAAGTGATATAGATAAACCCAATTTTTATATTATCCTGTTAACTTGGTACCCTAGGGGTCTAGGTGCAGGAATCTCTGGATATCTTCCTCATATTTACTTATATGTTTTCCTATGGATTTATTATCATGCACTCTGTCAACACAAAAATATATTTCTAAAAGTAAAATACAAGTTTTTTGATCTGATTATTCATGAGAAATCATTTCCTTTGCAATCTTGACCCCTCAATTTTAGAGAGCAAACAGAATCTTACAGCACTCAGATAAATATGGGATAACACAGACACTCAGAGGGGTACATCACAAATAGTTTGTGAGGAGATAAGACAAAGGCAATTTTTTACAACATGCAGTTGAAAGCACAGATCTTGCAGTATCTTATACCCTAAAATGCTCATGCTCTGGCAAGGCCATAATCTGTCCTTTATTTTCATAAATAAAAGAAATATATTCACCTTCTGCAACATATTCAGTGACAGACTATGACATATCAGCCAAGAAAGAGCACATAATAGCTTTCAGAAAAGAATACCTTAAGGCCTGCGCCTTTTCCCAGAACTATATAAGATCAATCATTAAAAAATAAACATGGATAAATGAATCATAAATTAACCTTAGGCTCCAACTGCTAATAAATGTAAGAATACGGCTCGTGAACTTCATACAGTCAAGGTAAGCTAAAAGTTTGGAATTTTCACAGTCCTTTGCTTGCCAGCAAAAATGTCAAGCAAGTTATTTCACTTTTATTTCAAAGTTCCTAATGTATTAATGTAAATATTTATAGGACAATATTTCTGATTGAGTCAAAGAAAAACAAGCCATTTATTTTAGGCGAAGTTATGCGACATGGATCAATTTTAGATAAACAGTTGCATTTTATTCATACATTTTAATAGTCTCATTTATTATTCTGTCTTATTCATTCAATTCTCAGTTAAATGATGTTTAAAAGAGAATGCTGTAAGCCTCCAACAGTCTTAATTTAAATTATAGTTATGAATTATTTTAAGTAACCAATATTACACAAAATATATATATCAGAGGGGTTGCATATCCATAATGCTAATTTGAAATGAAGTATAGGTACATTGTTTTTCTATAAACCTCATAATAATGCATAAAAATTGCTGTGTAGTAATTTGTAAAAGACTGTCAGTTTGTTCATGTGTCGTGCTCAAGTACCTATTCCATAACATTTTCATTAAAATATCAGATTTTTAATGCACCAAAATAGAAAAAAAAGGTGATTTGCTACTCTATTCATTTCCTCTGAACTTGTAGAAAACAAGCAATTTATCATAAATCATGGAATGGTTTGGGGTGGGAAGGACCTTAAAGCCATCCAGTGCCCCCCCTGCCATGGCGGGGACCCCTTCCACTGTCCCAGGCTGCTCCAAGCCCTGTCCAGCCTGGACTTGGACACTTCCAGGAATCCAGGGGCAGCCACAGCTGCTCTGAGCACCCTGTGCCAGGGCCTCATCTCCCCCACAGATGTCAGGCATGATAACACAAGTTCTCTGGCAGAAACAAAGGTATTCTGTGACTTTAAAGCCCAAGAAAAGGAAACAGCATACTGCATGTGGGCATAGAATACATTCTTCCAAATTAAATAAGGTTCACTCCTCTGCAGTTTTCTGAGAGCACACTGCCATAAAATTACAGAGAAAAGTTAGTTAGAAGTGTAACAATGCTCCAGTTATAATATCTCAAGATAAACATTAATACTACCATCACAAACCTATCTATTTTTTGTGTGTTAAAGAAAGCTATATCTCAGAATTTCCAAGGTTTTAGAGTATATTTAGGTTCATTCTTAAGTTGTGTAGGTTAACTCCATGCCAGCCAGGCCAATATAATATGTCTGCTCTCTAATAGCAAATTCCACAGTAAATACTTGTCACCCATGAGGTTTTTAATGATATATAGTTATTTAACGCATATTACAGCTGTAAAAAGCCAAAAACTGAATAAAAGGATTAAATTAAAGGTTGAAAAGGACATGAAGCTATACTGAAATTTTACTTCTCTGAAGTTTAGATCATGTCACTGCCTCTAAATTGGCAGTAAAAACACAAACCTGACTAATGAGGAAGAAGAGTCAGAACTACTGAATTATTTGGTATCATTTCAGCATCTGATAATAGGATTCAGTCACATCCATACTTTTTGTACTGCCAGCCAAAATGATCACACACTCTTGTGATCTTAATTGCTCAGCTGTGCAACATTCTCCACTCCACTTTAAAGTAACAGATGAGGTGAAACTTTTCATGGGAGAGGAGAGTCAGTCAACATGCTTTGAGAAATCTGCACTCTGGATTCTGCAGCCCCAAACCCACAAAATTTTGCAGACCCTAGCATGTATTTTCTCAGCTGATGGGGATTTTCCTATCTTGGGAAAATGCTTGGGAAAATATGTAACCAAACACTTTATTCCAGGAAATAATGACTCATATCAAGCACTTCCAGGAAACGATGGTTCATAGTCATGTGAAATAGCTGCTGTCAAATGACACCACAAGTGGTCCACTGAGACACTCCAAGATTTGAATCAAACCCACAGCACATATATGTTTAAACTACCCCCCCCCCCCAAAATTATTGCCAGCATATTTTTTAAATCTTTGTAGTTAATTTAAGTGGAGCCGGAAGGAGACGACTGTGCGACACAAGCATGGGGATTTCTGGGGAAGTGCTTCCCCAGCCATGTGGAATGATGAACACATCAAAAGCAAACTCACACTGCCAGCACTCTCGGAGCCACCCAAACGTGAGCCAGCCTCCGCTGAGAAGCTGCAAAGCCTCAGCTATCTGAGAGACAAGGTGTTTTAGCCCTGGCATGGTGCCACACAATGTGCTGATGGCTTCCAGACTGGGGCTGGCTCACACAGCCTGCCCAGGGTGGGCACAGCACCTGTCTGCACAGACATATTCCTGGATGTGGCAGCAGATTATCCATGTTTATTATCATGGATAATCTCAACAGCAATAACCTCAAATATAAGTGGCATTTAACCAGGCATCCAGGTTAACAAGAGGTTGGCATAGCTGGACTGTCTATTCTACCAAATGATATGTCAGCTGCTTTAATTCTTGTTAAATAACTACTTCTGTTTAGAGGGAAGACAGAGAAGCCCAAAGATTTTATTATTATCTTTCAGAGTACAAAATAAAGATGCAGGTTGTGATAGAGCACCTGAGGAAAGCCACATTCTCTTTTACTCCTGCGTGGCCTAGGATCCAGCCCCCACTAAGTCCCTGGAAGACAGAGGTGGAAAAAGACCTTGCTCACACTTGTGAGGCACTGAAAGTGAGGAGATCCAGGCATTTATGAAGCTGCCTCTCAGGACAGATCAGGATGTCTATGTTATCGTATCCCATTTATTACATATTGCGCACTAGTTTACCCACATCTGTGAAAGTTGTTATGCTAGCCTGTCACCATATTTTAAGTTTCCTATGGAAGAACAAAATCTCATGGACAGAAGGAATTTATTTTAGCTATCCAGTGACCTTGCTAAAAAATTAAAATTGCTGGTTTTGCAGCAAACATTTGAAATTATTATCTGGCCACTAGGAACAAGGTTAAGACACCAGCAAAGTGGCTGACAATAGTGATTTTCTCACCTACGAACACAAAGTAACTTCATCAAAAATGTAAACTGGTGGCAAGGTTTTTACCTAAGTTTCTCAGGTAAGTCATACACTTCTACTTTGCTGCTAGAAAATGAAACTCATCATGAGTTTTAGTGCTAGAATTTTTAAAAATCAAGACCTGATTTGGCACCAAGAACAACATACAGTCTGATACACTCTCAGCTAACGTGTCTAAGAGTGTAAGCATAATTTATAATTCCTAATTATCTACTGTGTCAGGAAAAAAAATTACTATCCAAATACAGTTCTACAGAGATGTTATCACTATTTGCAGCCAAAATGTCTCCTTATTGTTTAATAAATTATAGCAATAAAATACATTTTAAAATAATTTATTAGAGCAGTGGATTAAATGACATTCTTTAACAGTAATATTTATAAAGAGTAATCCCTTTTGTTATTAGTAGTTTTTCCTCTCTTTTTTGGCAAACTAATCTGTTATACAAATAACAGGGTAGTATTTTTAACACCAAAAAAAAAAAAAAATCAGTCTAACTTTTCACAGTAAAAGTAAGTAAACCCTCAAATTAAAAAAATATATATTAAACCTAACAGCAAATGCTCCACATTGGTAATTATTCTGTACATTTTCCTTTCACCTGCATAAAGTAATTCCTAGGATTCCCAATTTATATCTTCCACTATAATATGCTGCTTATTGCAAGGAGAGGAGGGACAACTTTTCCCTGGAAAAGCAAAACTTATGAAATTAAATTTCTCCTCCCCTGGCAAAGGCTGACTGCAACAACCCACAGCAACCTAAGGCAAGTCTCCTTAATACAGAGCCAGTGAATACAACAGTCTCCTAATGAGCACACTCACAGCTGAGGGACCTGGGCTGACAGTCCAAGTGCTTCCACTAAGCGGCACCAAGGAAATTTGCACAAAAATCTGACTATACTTAATGTCACTTCATATACAATACAAAAGAACAGATGAAAGAAACACTACTGCTCTGATGGCCAGGAATGAATTTATTTACACAAGTTGTGTTCTATCCAGAATTCCAGTTTGTATGTTTTCATTCACTAATGAATGATGGACTAGAAAATCTACTTGTTACATTTCAATGAGGCTTCAGAATGGGCGGATTTTCATGTGCCACGAAGACAGGAATAAAATTGGTCTTTCCAAACCAAAGATGCTGTCTAGAAGAGTAAGGAGAAACTCCATATTGGTGATCCGTTGTGAATAAGGCAAGTATCACAGTAAGAAGTAAAAACAAAAATAGATTGCAAGGCAGAAGTGAGTCTTTTTGTCTACACAAAAGGTCTTAGCTGAAATACTTAATTTAGTACTCTCTGAAAAATGTGGAAAAAGGCAGAGAAATGACTGATGAGAAAACATTGGGAAAAACTACAATAAACAGTCTAGGAGTGACAACATGATAATGAGAACTTAAAATGCTATGTCAAATTGAAATAGAACTACTTTTTTCTATATTCATGGCACACAGAACAAGAAGTAATGCCCATAAATTGCAGAAGAAAGCAGCAAATTTTTTCCTCCTAATATCTAGCCAAGGTGTAATGATAATGGCCATTCCTCAGTGATACACAAAAATTCCTTTCCTTGGAGGAATGATCAATTATTAATCTGATAATAGAAATAGCTTTTAAACAAACAGAAAGTATAAAATAATATAAAACTTTTAGTAAACTCACTGGAAGTAGTGTCAAAGAAAAATCTGAATTAAAAAAATACCTTTTTGAGGATTAGAGAAAGCAGGTGATAGCAAAGTATCTCATTTATAAATGTTACGTAACACCTGAAAAATGCAATCTTAGGGATCTCTAGCAATACGCACACAGAGTTTGCATTTGTGAAAGCATCTGTCCTGGAGTAAAAAAATTATTTAATATGAAAAGGAAGTCTTAGCATAGTAGAAGGGAAGATAAGATAATGCAAGAAGAAATAAATCCATGAAAGTCTCTGTTGAATGCCAAACTGAAAAAGTATATTGTATACAGTATTTTATCAAACTTCAGCCTAAACAAATGTCAAATGGAATAATTTTTTTAACAAATATGGGCAACAACCGAGAAAAAAGGGTTGCTCACTAGCATATATTTAGTCAAGATTAACGAAGGATAAAAAAATGTACTAAGAACAGATTTAATAACCCTAAACTGTCATTCAGCTAGTAGGAGGTATTCAAGATACAGCTAATAAAACACAAAAAAATGGTTCTAACCACCCACAAAAAATCTCAGTAGTATAAAACACTGAAGGATGACCACTAAGATAAATGCTTTCTTTTGAGAGCTGCCTTGCAGTTAACCTTCTTAAAGAGTCTCCCAGAAACCTCTAATCATAATACATTGCATTGCCACTTATCACAGTCAATTTAGAAGTGAGCTCTGTAAACACTCCTGCCTTACTCCCCACCTCTGTTAGTCTAAGAATAATTTTTTGAGCTTTAATAAAAGAACCCATGACAACTTTTTGGGAGGTGGAGTGAGTTCTTAGAAACAGTCCAATTGTAACCTAGCAGAATTCCAAGATTAAGATTTATAGAAACAAGACCTTCTAATGAGAACTTTTACTGCCTTTACTACTTAAGCTGTTCTCCACAAAATACAAAAATGCAATTTAAAAAGTCACTATTAAAGCTAAATCACGTCAGAAATGTTTGAACTAATGATATACAGTACAATACTCAGCCAGCTTCTTACATGCTAATCATACTGAAGGACAAAAAAAACCAGTTCAATCAACTTTTTCACTTTAATTATTGTTTTCTTTCCCTTGTGACCCCCGGTATTCAACCTTAAGTTCAGTAGGAGGTGACTAGAGATAGACGGTGATGAGAGATCCTGTTTGAAACAGCTTCTCTCTGTCACTCCCAAAGCAAATAAATGGTTTGTTAAAACATGCTGTTAATCCATTATGGATGTGCATGCATCTTAAAAAATAAACTTCAGAATATTATTGGTATTTTAAAGCTTTTTCTGACAGAAAATTTATCTCTCCAGTTGCTTGACAAAAGCACATTTATAGATTACTCCTTTTAAATGAACAATTATCTTGCACTGTATTCAAAGAACAAACCCCTTTGAAATACTTTCAGAAGACAAAGACAGCATGAAATGGCATTTTAGATTGTGCTGGTTCCCTTAACAGCAAACACAGACAACTATTGATGCTCCACAGCCCAAACACACCAAGAATGGGCTGCTCCATTAAGTGTGGGACAGAAAAAGGGGTAACCTGCTCTTACACACCCCACTCCACACTCCAACCCAACAAACACTTTTCCTCACATTATCCGAGTATCAAATCTTGAAGCTTCCATCTTCTGCTGGAAGCAGGTGTGAGGATGAAGTATCAGCACGTACATTATGTGAGACAGACAACAAATAGTCTCTATATTACACCTGTGTTGAATTTATATTAGGTGTAGATTAGACTAAAATCAAGGAGAAAAGGGAAGATTCAGCTGTTCCTAATATGAAATTTCAGAGTAAAAGGAAAGAAGCAAAAGAGAGGACCTGATTCTGAATAATCTCGAGGAGTTTCTTGACAAAGCAGCTTCCTTATCCATCTGTGCTTTTCCTCCATTCTACCTCCCCAGAGCCACAGTTCATTACTCTCATAATCATACCTCCACTTACATCTCCCACATTGTCTTTACACAGGCAATTTCAAATTATTCACTTTTTTCCTCCTTAACAGCAATTTGAAATGTGCATATAGGTCCTTTGTTAAGGAAACAAAACTAATCCAGATTTTAAAAGGCAAAGAAGGAACGTCATGCCCATCTTTTGGGACTAGTTTTCAAGTAAGAAGTTGGACACTCAACTGCCCTTTGAATTCTCAGAACTTTTTCAAGCCCTATAACATTGTACTTCTGATGCCTCGATAACTTATATTTTAGAAATGACACATAAGTGAAACAGATGGCCTAGAAAAGACATTGTGAAAGCAATTACATCACAGTTCCACAGATCATGCTTCCATAACCACTGCATTATCATTTCATTCAAACAGGCAGCATCGCTCACACAGGACTAGACGTAACAAGCTTCAGACTGTGTGAGAAATGCAGAGGAAAAAATAATTCACAGTCCTGCAAAGCACAGCAAAAGAAATTAGATGACAATTATTCCTGAGTTCTGCAGCTTTTTACTGGAACTGACTCCTGTTGCTCATTTGGCTTTGTTTGATTCTCCACAGGAATGACACCGACACTTGGATAAAATCCCTCTGCCTGCTTTGTGCCACAGCCCAAAGCAGTGCAGAAATGGGGATTGCTGGGAAGAACTATGGGATCTGAGCACATGGGATTGTGTTACAGCACAACATGGCACTGCACAGGGTCCACCTAAGTTAAACAGGAAAACAAAACTACAGGTAATCTGTCATTGTCAGCCCCCTCATCCTTCAACACTGCTTTTTTTGTTTATAGAAGACAAAGATAAAAGTGCTTTGGAAGAGGAATGGTTTGATCTTTAGAATATAGTTCTTGGTAATGTTTTTGAACTGCCAAATAAAGGTTTAAGCAGGGAAAAAATGTTACTATTAAGAGCTATTATGGTTTTAATGAATTTGCAGAGAATTCAAAATATTTGAGTCAAAGACATAAAACTGAGATGCAGAAATGCGATATTAAAAAAAAACCCTTTATTTTTTAACTTTTGTTAATTGTAATCTGTCCTTAATATTGAATTGAAAATATATTCCAAATAACCATTTGTTACAAAGTAGATGGTTGTATTAAGGAATCAGTGGAGCTTTTTTCAGCTTTTAATAAATGCTGATCAAGAAAATTATCCATACAAACAAAAATATAAAAAACTCTATTTCCTTCCTTTCCACTGGAAATTTAAGAAAAATATTAATTTAGTTTTAAAAGAAGTCTTCCTTCTTAAGGTCTTCCTTCTAATTTTCAAAATGCTACAAAGAGCTGTCCTTTGAACAACAAACATAAAACTCAAAATCCAATGTAGATCACACTGAACTTGAAAATATGTCACAAACTGGCACCATTTTGAAACAAAATATAGAAATCACTATGAATATATTAGAATTCATACCTTGAGCTTTACAGCGCATTAGAAGGCAATTTTGACAAATAAAACTGCCTGGGCACCTAGAGAATTAACAGACTGCACTCTCTCTTGGCAGTGCATAATTCATATTTGAGAACTGAGCTGAGGGCACAGTTTAAATGCTCAGCAAACCAGTGCCATGTAAATCCCACCAGTCACAAATACATGTCAGAGTACACTCTGTATGTGAACCTGAAACCAAGAAAACCCTCAGCTGTTTGAACAAGCACCCCTGACACACACTCCCCAAGATGGCTGATATTTTCATATTTAAAATATTTAAATTTACATCTGTGAAGTCAGAAACATAATTACCTTTACTAACATGATGACATTCATAATTTATTTCTATATTATGAGTGTATGTTAAAAGTTAGATAGCTTAATTTGATTGATACAGGAAATTCTACCAATTATTACAACTCAACATTTTTATTTTGTAAAATTATGTTTCTGTTGAACTTGCCTGGTTGATAAGGTATTCCTAGGCACAGAAGAAACTTTAACACATCATTTCTGACAATTTCATTACATCTGAAACTACTGGAACAAGCCACAGAAAACAAGTATTAACACCAATAATTATTGGAGCTAATATTAAAAAAAAAGTAAACACTTGGATAAAGATGATAAGTTATGTTTATTTCTTCTCTAACTAGCAGGCCACAATTCCTTTAGGTGCAGGATGTCTAAAGACCTAATTGCCTAAAAACATTGTATCAGAGAATATTTATTCAAACCTTGCCCCATTACTTTATATCAGTTGAAAAAAACCCCCAAACTTAATTTTTAATAAAATACTGCACACCCAAAATACAGCATATGAAATGAATAACTATAAAATAGAAAAGTATCAGTAAAGACAATGAAAGCCTGGAGTAGGAACAAGATATTTTATTTATAAGGAGAGAGGAAATTAGGCAGCAGCACACAAATATTTCTCTAATTAGTATCTTAAAAGATTGAGAATGAAAGAGATAGGATACCACATGATGTTATTTAATTATATGACTTCCCTGCTAATGGAGCTGTTCACAAGCATTGCCAGAAGCACGAAGACCTCACATGATTCAACTTTGCATAAAGAAGTTTCCTCATTGATCTTCTTTGGTGGGTTAACTGTTTGAAAATCTGTTTCTGACTAAGGAGACATTTTAGAAAATGCATATGTAGAATCTTGGAGCTCTAAAATAACCCACCCTGGCTCACAGTGAAGACACTTTGTGCTGACTTTCTCAAAGCAGACTAAAGAAGTATAAACCATGTCTGATCAGGTTTAGAGCCCACAGGATGGATGTTGGAATGGCATTAAGGAGTCATCACAGTAGAAATAACAAAACTGATATCTTAATATAGTTCCATAATGAATTGTAGCATGTTTAGTCTTGATAAACAACTTCTTACCAAACCAACACATTAAGTTCCTATTGATTTCAGTAACATTTCTGACAGTCTTTAGCAAAACTTCTTAAACTGAAGGCCTTTTATCCCAGGAAAAAAGGCTTTGCTTTTGTGCTGAGATCAAGTTGGTTCAAATTCTACTTAAAAAATGGATAATAAAATCACTTAATCCATAAACTACACTGGTTACTGAAAATCAGTACTAGATGATACCTGTGAAATTATTAAAATCAGTGAACTAGAATTAAAAAACTATATGGCTCTTACTGTTTGTTGGTTGGTCAGTCAAACTGGTGTTTCTTTCTTGTCAATATTTTATCTATAATATCTTTCCATTGTTAGAACAAAAAAAACTCAAGCTATCAGCCAGGTCTGTGTCAGAAACTAATTGGTCTAGTCAGGTATTCTCATTATATGTTAAAATAACTTAGGTGAATCTTCTTGGGAGAGAAGAGGGTATTGAGACTTTTCCAGAAGCAGCTACCAAACACAGGTCAGAGAGCAAAATCAGGTTTCCCCAAGGATCGTCCTACAAGAGGTATGTTTACAAGAACATTTGAATTAATAAAGATTGCTAAATTTCTACAGTGGCTATGGGAAAAAAAAATCTATAAATTCCTTCCAAAATGTAAGACATGGACTGTCAATCTAACAAAAATCAATAGTGCTTTTGGAAAAAAAACCAAATTCAGCAATTAAAAAAAAGACAAACCCTCTTTAGAATCAAATAGAGGACAATGTTCTGGGGCCTCTGCGTGCCCATGCCATGTTTTTTTTTAAACTATGTACAAAGTTGTACACTTACTGCAACCATGGATAAGCTCTAGAATCCAAGACAACAACAAAAAAAATTAAATATTTCTGAGCAGGATTTTGAACATTACCTGAATCAACAGCACATCTGGAAAGAATTGTGGCAGAATCAGCCTAAGAAGTAGTTGCTACGGAAAATGCTGGCTGAAATTGCTATCCGTGTGGCCTTGTGACTCACACAAATAATGTGATCCACTTTCAGATGAGCTGTCACTAGAAGAGGAATGCTAACAGAAGTGCCATTGCTCTGAGAAATAAAACAGCAGCTGTTAATTTCTGCAATGAGCAGAGATTCAGTACAGGTGGGAGGAAATAATGGCACCTCAGCTGCTCAGAGAAGCCAGAAGTAACCAAATCAAAGTCTAGATACAATACTAGGTGTAGGATTTTTTTCCTGCTGCACAAAAGGGACCTCCTTAGTCACTACAACTGAACTCTGCAGGTACCTCTGCTGCTGAGTGTGCACTCCAGTACAAAAGAAAATGCACACTCTCAGAATACAAAATGATGTGAACTATTCTAGACATTACTTTAAAGTATATGAGAACCATGCTAGCTGGCTACAACAATGCTTCCCCAAATAAGAAAGTAACATAAAAACTTGCCAAAAAGACACTGAAAGAGAGAATACAGCATTATCCTTTCTGGACTAGAGGATTAACCAAAAACCAAAATATTCATGTCAGGATCAAGCACAAGGAAATTTTATCTATGTCTGCCTTATTTTTTCCAAAAAAAGAGAAAAGCATGCAGGTTATTATTGTATTCATTACAAAACCCTGTGATTTGACACCAGAAAACAAAGTTCTAGTTAACAAAGAACTGAGGTATTTTTAAATGTAGGAAACGCTATGTAAAAGTCTAATAAAGAAAATACTGAAAACATTTAAAACTACATTCAACTATTAAAAACTGGCAAAGACATAGTTGGTTTGTTTCTTCTACTAATTTTAAAGCTACATTTTGAACACTGCTCATGGTTCTACAGTTAAGGTTGACTTCAGCTTATCCTTAAGGCAGAGATTGGTACTATACAGAGTACAAAGGAACAAAGTATGTTTCTCCCAAATTACTTCCATGCTTCTGAACATTAGTGGAAGTTACTCTGTAATGAACAATTACTAACAGCTACAATTGTTTGGGAGGAACAGAGTCCATATGATGTTTATAAAGGCTGACATATTCAGTTCACATTCACAGGAAGCAGAGTAGCTTGAAGCAAGAGATCTGAACAAGGAACTCATGACATCAGTGCTGATTACCTAGGTGAAAAGCAATCAGCAAAGTGTATGGGAACATAGTTTTTGTGTTGACAAAAATACAGTTGCACGTGTTGACAATACCTCCAAAATATGTTTTCTAAGCAAACACTGTCTCAGACACTCATATAATAAAGAAAATTATTTTTATTTCTCTGTAATCAGTGAATAAGACACATGAGAATATAATAAAAAGAGGAACTGCTAATAGGTATTTCCTCAATAGCTATTTTTTCAACAGGTAGAATAACTCTTTGGTTATAATCAAATCCTGGTGTTAGCCAGTGAGTTTTTGATGGATCTGAAATACTAAATAGAGATTAATTTTTTAGTTCTTTCTATTTGACTGTAAGCAATGTCACTAGCTGCCAACCTTTTTGCATCTGAAAATCTCTTAAGGAGTATGTCCCACTGAGTGATCCAACTTGACACCCTGCCCGTTCACAACCCTGTGCTGCTCCCACCTTTCTTCTGTCTTAGCAGGTCCTGCTGCCACTTCCACTTAATCTCAGTACCAACAGCTCCTCTGCCCCTGCAGCTGTGCCAGCGCTGTCACTTGGCCAGGAAGGTGGCTGGCTTGGAATCTCTGCCCCGTGCACCCCAACAGCCCCAGCTCCAGCCAGCTAATACACAGACAACTGATGGACAACTGCATAAACCTAAAACCTACCAGGCAGAACTTATCAGAACAGTTTACTCTCTGTAGTGCCTCATCATTAAGTTTCTGTTATTATCTGGTAACTAAACCAGCAGTCATAATGCAGTAAAATGAATAAATCAGAGCATAATCAAAATCTGCTGAAAACAATACCCAAAGTTTAAGACTGTACTTTAAAATGACCAGTTCTTGAACTGAGAGATGGACAGAACCCCAGCTGTGTGCCCAACTCCCTTCCAGAAACACCTTAAATTCCTCCAAGGACACAAGTGTATGTTTCGATTGTTGAAAGAGGCCTTAGTTTTTCAAGTAACAGAACAGAAACTCAGAAACTATTTCCGAGCCCACAAAGAAATGATCACTGACAATTACTACTGCACCTCACTGGCAATTTGCTAAACATGTTGATAAAATTTGCTAGTTAAAAAGCTGTGGCATTCATTTTCTTAAGATCGATCTAATACAAATCACTTTAAATTAATATATTCCAGCAGTGAAACCTCAGCTGCTGCAGGAGAGGAGAGAAGCTACCAAAAGAACAAATAGCATTTCCCAACATTTAATGACTCACAGATTAATTTTCAATTGTCACCTTCAAGTAGATCTACTGTTCTTTAATATACAATTACAAACCCACCAATTTGAAATTATTTCATAACGTACATAGCAAAATATGTGCCTACATATTCTTAAAAAAAACCTGTAACTTCAGCCTAAGTGATTAAAGAAAAATGAAGTTACTGAAAAACCTTCAATATATCCCACAGATCCTTTTTGCACAGAAACTGAAGTGGCGAGAAATCTACAAAGGGACATAAAACTCTTGGACTGAGTTTATTGTTGTTTATTCCAATCAGGTAAGACCACAGTTTAGGAAATCCTAATCAAGAAAATATTTTAAGTTAATCTCATTAGCCATTGTGCCACATACTGACATAGCCTAAGTCACTGCTTCCAGGTGTTGTGTGATTATATCCCAATAATGAACAAAACCATCTCTCTCAGGAGCCAGACCAGCTCACCTAAGCAGAATGTCCACACTGAAACAGGGACAGGAGAACTTCCTGGCAGGTCTGAGAGCAACAGGTAACACTCATACACGAGAAACACAAGTCCTTTGTTCCTTGTTTGATCTGTCAGTGGCCCATGGACCTGTGAAAATGCTCTCCTGCACCTTCATGAGCCCTAACCACAGTAATGCACAAGCTACTCTAGTACCGCAGAACTTGAGGTAAAGATTAAGTTTCACGTTGCTTCTGCCAGGAATCCCCAGAAAAAATTATCAGAATGTGTCTTCTGAGTATAATAAAATAGAGATATTGAGAATTCCAGGCATGGGGTTTTTTTTTCCTATTCAATACAGACAAGCAATAGTATAGCTAACTAAACCACAGCAACCCTCCAGAGTAAAAAAATCCAGCTGCTAGATTTGGTCCAAGTCTAATTCTGAAAAGGGACCCCAAGGACTCTAGTCCTCATAAGGTCACCATGTGGTATCAATTGGCCTAAAGTGCCTTTCCAAGCACCTTTTTTTGTCAAAGATTCCTGGTTCCCCATGCTCCATGCAGCCTGCACAGCTGGCGCACATTATTCTTCAGCTCATCCAGACTGGGGGCCTGGTTTTAACAAGGTCACAGGATCAGAGGGCACAGCAACTCTCTCCTATCTCATATATTCTAGAGTTTCCTTCCTGTGGAAGTTAAACCTAAAGGTGAGTTGATGGGATTACTTGCAGATCTCATCCTGCCATCCTTCAGAGAATCTCCATTCGCAGACTTTCAGCACTGTCCATCAACAAGAGATGCTCTTGGAGGAGTGCAAAGATGTGTTTTAAGAAAACATGTATGCCCAGGTGCCAAAGGAAAAGACCACATGTGTCCAATTCATCCTGGTTCTGGCTTTGTCCTTCCCTTGCAGACTCTCCATAGAAGGTGCCCCTCATGTGAAACTGGAAGGCAGTGTGTCCACCAACAGATCCTCTTCTACCAAGAGGTTCTCACTCGAGACAAGGTCAGTTAAAATGAAAAATACAGCCAGCTTGTCAAGGACATGTGAGTGCATAAAGCCCAGGGACTGCGGAGATTTTGGCAATACAACAGCAGAGGTGCTAGGGTCAGAGCTTAAGTGTGAATCAATGCAGTCCTAAGTCAAGCAGCTGCTTCAGATGAGCATCACCATGGGCATTATGCTCTTCCAGAGTCCTTCCCTGATTTCTTTTGCATGGCGGGATGACATGGGCCTAAATGATACACCTGAATAACCAGAACATCTCTATTACATTAATCAGGAAAAAGTGAACCCTATACTGGAGGGAAGAAACCCTTAGCTGTTCCGGCTACTAATGACATTTGTTTGAAAATGAAATGTATTAAACATATAACAAATAAATATTTTCAGTGAAACTCTCAGTACTTTTACTTTCCAAATACTATTTCCATTGTACTCCCACTAGCAAATGTTTACACACCATATCTCAATCCAGAAAACCAACAGAGACTACAAAGAATTTCTCAAACATGGCTGCCATTCTCTCCCAGTGTAGATTTGGCCAAACTTTCTGTATAAATTTGGTGTTATTCAGTTTTATTTCTTTTTAATTTTGAAAAAATTTTGAATCTGAGGAAAATTAAGTCATAATATTTACAGGCATTCATAAAACATGAAAATCCTCATAAGGAAACAAAATTTAAAATTAGTGTGAAGGCTCTGATGACAATTATATTGAAAGAGTTAATTACAGCCCAAACCAAGGACTTCTGTAAGCTGCAAATTTACGGTTCCTTAGAAATGATGAGACTCACAACTGCAGTAGTGAAAATATTATTGCTTCTGTAAACTCCAAGCTCAAGTATAAAGTAGATATGTAATCTTCAACTCCCTAAACACTCCAATTTGGCCACTAAAGATGCTGTTTTACATTTCCAAACATTTTCCCCTGTCACTAGTTTTTATACTTCAGTTCTCAGGTTGTAAGTATTTGTTACTTGCAAAGCAACTCCTTTTGAACACAGAATCATGGGAGGCATTTGTTACTAACTGCTAATGCAGCCTGCCAAACAAAAACTCCCTGCTGGTGACATGACCACCTAGTGACCTCTAAAAATGTTTTAACAATGTGAAAAATATCTCCCTCTTGTAGGAAACAGCAATTTTTTAAATTAAATGTACATTGAATGTTCGCTTACATACAGATAAATGGTATTCAGAGTCACCTTCTCTGTTTCCAATTTCAATCTTTTGAAACCCAGCCCAAACCTAAATAAATAAACGTTGATACTAAGAGGAAACTAAGAGCTCAAGAGCCTTGTGATTTCACAAACAGCTTTTTTCCATTTTCTAAAATCTAAACTTCAAGCCAGACATAGAACAGGTAATGAAAAGAAACAAGTTTGGCAGCTCCTATGTGGGTCTAAGCTGAAAATATGTCAGGCAAAAATAAGTGGCTATAATTTGGCAGATTTAAAGTCTTTAAAAGTTTGCAGCTTGCTGAACTGATTTTTTTTTTAGTATGTAAAATTTGCAAATTGAAACACTATAACTGTGTTGAAAAGTGACTGTTACATAATGCCACCATAACCAAGGTCTTAAACATCACTTTACCACTACCTATTCCTCACGCAATAGTGTCACAAAGAGAAAAACAAATTTGGATATCTACTAATATGATAATGAACATCTAATGCTTAAATATGCTATATTTCTTTAATATTCATTGAGAGCATTTTTTTTCAAGTTACCAGGACATTGGCAGCTTTCAACGAAGTACTTTTTAGATAGTTATATCTCATTCATTTACTTCTTTCTTTACAAGACACTAGATTAAAAAATACTGCTATTTCATAGGCTTTTAAACAAAATATAGGTTTCTGGAATATTAACCTGTAATTACCTCAGCTCATTCATGAAGAACAAATCTGCCAATCTTATTCCATCAACATTTATGATTTTTACCAAGAATAATAAACTAGGTGAGGTACAAGCCTTGAATCTCCCTCCTACTCACAACCCTTTGTCCCTCTGATGCAATAGTGTATCTGGCCAAACCAGGCTTAGCAGGCTGATGCCACAAGGCTGACCAAAGTCACAGCCCCTTCCAGCTCATTGCCACAACTCCACACAACTTCAAGCGTGACACACAAACTCAAGTCCTGTTAAAAAAAAACTGTTCACCTTCTCCCATATTACAGCTTTGAATAATAAGTCAGAAAAGCTGAGATACTAGAGCTGAACAGCTGAAATACTGACATCACAACTAATCCAGAGGAACTTCCCACAGATTTTGAACACATTGAGTGAAGTCCTTGTTACACCAACACGTTACATCAGTGCACAAGGGCCTGCATTTGCTGATGTGTGGCTTTCAAGAACTTTATACTGCACTAATTACCAGTGACAGCTATAAAGCATGGATAATTCCAATGGAGTCAGGAAGGACACTCTTTCTAGTACTCTAAGAGAAGAGAACTTTTTATCTAGATAAAATTCTAATTCTGCATATAACATAATCAGCAACATACACAGGTTTTATACACAGCTAGAGTGTGTAGCTACCAACAGCTTTTAGGGGAAGTACTCCTATAAGGAGTTACTAAAACTTTTACTCCTAAACCTTATTCATAAGCTGCAGTGTATGTCTGCTTGATTCTCCCTCTGTTCCAAAGGAAAAAGTGTAATTTACTCTTCTAGAATGGCAGGAACTGCCAAAAAGTAAAGGGAGAAATTTCAGGTTCTGAGTACCAGTAAGACCCAAGGCACTGAATTATTTCTCATCTTTAATCCTGAGCAAATGCTGCTGTTATTTGGGAAGTCTTACACTGGTTCCCACATGTGCCTGGAAGTGATCTGGAGCAAGGTGTTCTCCATTCAGAAGCTCTCTCAGCCAATATTCACTGACAGACATCTGATACAGACAGCAAGATAACTACACCTCATCTCCTTCAAATTTGATGCAAGACACAGTTGTGAAAAAAAACATAAACTAATTTAAAAAAGAAAGATAGTCTTTGTATTTCCTTACTTTTGCACCAATGGAGAATCTTCTGATTTATGTGAAGTGATGCCCTTTTGATCCTCATACAAGAACATATTCCCAGAGCTAATTCTCACCTGTAATTTTGTTTAAAAACCTCTAATTGCTTCTGTAGGCCGTGTACAGAGGTTTCTGTAATGTTTCTTGAATCAGATCTCCAGCTGGTACACATTTATTTTGTAAATTCCACTAAAAACACAGGGAATGTCCTAGTTCAAACTTGGTCTGGTACATAAACCTTGCACTGAGTCAAACTACCTTACATCAAAATTATAAAGATGTTATGATGATTGTTGGGATTGTACTTATTGATGAAAAATTATAAAAATAAAGCATATTTTAATGGTTTTGTACACTTACTGTTTTATGCCTTTTTTTTTTCCTCTATAATGTTTCTTTATAGGTTTCATAACAAACTGGAGGCAAGACATGTCTCAAATTCCATCTCCAAATAACAGATTACTGACTCTCTGCTTAATACATTATATGGTTTTATTCAGCCTGCTACGACTACTGCACAGGAAGAGCTACTCAAAGTTTTCTTTCTTCTTTTTTTTTTTCACAACAGTGGGAGACATGCCAGCTGGGACATTTTAAGTCTCTTTCATTAAAAAAAGGTTAAGGTCAAAATAAGTATGATAAACATGGCAGTTCATCTTTTCAAAACTCAAGATGAAAGACTAAACAGAAGAGAATATTTTAACCTCACTAACTGTAAAATGTATTTTTTTCCTTAATGTATAATTAGAAGGAAAAAAACCTTTTTTGCTATAAACTTTTGTCTTTAAATGTACTCAGTAGTTAATTTAACAACTATATAACTACTACATGTATTATGTGTTTTCAATAATCTAGATGACTGACATTTTCAAGTTTTATGGAGGATTATGAAGAGTAAAACACTTAAAGAGAAAAGAAATACATTTTCCCATGGTACATGGAAAAAAATTAAAAGAGAATCCACACTGTGTTTTAGTTCAATTTGTTGTCCATTGTGTAAAAATTTCTAAATGCTACGTCTTTGAGATCCTTTCATGTAAGACTATATTAAAATACAGTAAATCCATATACTTTGGTTTCTTAAACTAAACTACTTTGTTATAAGAACACTAAAATATGTTTTCACTCACTTTCTCAAAGAAAAAAACAGCCCAAAGGTTATCAGATGAATGGGGACAATAGATTAACTTCCAAAGAACTGTATTCTGTTTCTTGTAAAAGAAAAGTAAATTTATAGCACACCAAGTTTTTATTCCCAAGAGAATATAATAACTGGAATGTGAAAGTCTAAAACTGGCAACAAGTAAAGCTGGTCAAAGTATAAGTAATGAAACTTGAAACGAGGCAAAGAGATTTGAGAGGTTAAAGGGAGATAGGGTGGAAAGCTCACAAGGCAGACCTGTTCTCCCTCAAAACCATAAGAAAAATCTTCAGTACAGCAAAAGCAGCACGGGTTGCATAAATTTGAAGTGACAGAGCCTTTTGGACTGTGGTGTTATTTAAAGTGGAAGAATCTTTTGGGGGGTGGCAGGGACCCACAGAACACTACTGAGGGGCAGCTTTCTGCCCAGCTTTAAGGGTTAAAATGAAAGGAGAAATATCAAAAAGACCATATTAAAATAACTTTACCTCAAGGACTGGTGTAGTGAATTACCTATGGAGAGACAGGGAGGAAAAAAGGCTCAACCAGCTATTCTCCAAAAATACACTGCCACAGAACTCCTCAGTTGACCCAGGAATACAGATTTTTTCCATACTTCTTTAGATCATAAAAAAAATTGAAATCACAGAAGCTTCAACAGGTCTATTGATTATTCTTAATGGATAACACAAGTTATGTGGCACCAGTGGGTACAATGCCCCAAAAAGGCTGACATACAGTTTATTTAAGGAAGAGGGGAAGGTTTCTAGTTAGTAGTTACAGAGAACAAGCAGCTCACAATGGTGCCAGCTCAACAACTAATATCATAACTGTTCTGATTCAGATACCATATACCCTGGGATGGTTGGCACTGTAGAAAGTGTAA